>JANSTT010019437.1:0-11473 GCA_026745375.1 Platyura marginata
TATGTTTATAATTAGTTCTTAACATTGCATAAAAAGTGCATTGCTTTTAATAATATAAAAATATTTAAAAATCAAAAATCAAATATTTGTTCCGAGTTATGAAAATGTATATAGTGGAAAGGAAAACTGTTGCAGTGATGAATGCTGTTTGTTTGTCTCTTTTTTTAATCCCAAAATGTATATTTTTTAATACTTATTTTACAATATGTGACTAAGAAAATTTTTAATTTATTAAAAATCATAAAAAATATTTTGTAACTACATTTATTTACGATTTTTTTTCATAATTTTAAAGTAATAATGTAAATTTTTTTTTTATTCGCAAAATTAACAATTTAAACAAAATCAGCCTTTTCATATGCTCTACTGTGGATCGATTAGTTTGGATATAACTGATATAAAGATTATAGCATGTTATTGATGAATCAGTTTTAGGATACATTTTAACAGCCAGAGATGTCTTATACATATATCTATAAATTTCTTAATAGATATTTTTATGTGATTCACGGTTTATAGTCAATGTTATTTTTTGGTTGTAATTAAGTTTTTTTTTTTAATTAAATTAGTTAAGTAAGTTGCAATTTAAAGTATACAAAGCATTTTATGATTTCGTTTTACATACATATGTACATAGGTACATACAGCTATAAATGAATTAATTGTCATTCTATCATTTTCCAAAACATTTACAAACAAAAATAAATTAAAATAAAATTTTCCTCTCCTTTTGTGTTTATTAAGAAAATAATTTCGTTTATTTAATATAATAATAAAGTTTTGGCCATGTAATAAATTTTATGATTTTGTTGACACCAGAGTTTACATCCAAAATGTCTCAAGATTAGGTACTATGAAATAAAATAAATATAGTTAAGTAAAGTACCTATATGAAAACAAAAGTTATGGTTTTGTGGAAACCAAATTTATGTTTTTAGATAATTTCTTGTTCTGATATTATTTGGTATTTGTATTACCAAAGATTTATATTTTTGAATTGTAATTTTTCTCGAAATAGACAAAAATGTGTGGGCGAATATTGATATTGTTTATCATTTTCTTGTTTTCCAACAAATCATCTACAAAAAATAAAGAAACTTTTAAAATAAAAGAGTTTTGTCAATTTTCTTTCGGAAACTTTTTTGGTTAAGGAGAACTAAAATTGCTTTACTGAATTGAATTTTTTCACAGAAAAAATGTATGTGTATGCAAAAAACAAAAATAAAGAAGGAAATTAAACTGTTTTCCCACAAATGATTTGAACCACATACAAAAAAAATGTTATTTTTATGCAATTTTATAGTCATTTTTTTTTTGTATAAATGTATTTCTTATATTAAGCGACACTGGTTAGCTTCTATTAGAATCTTTGTATTGAATTAAGAATTTTTCTTGTGTCTTGTTCTCTATACTTTATGTTTCTTGACATCTTACAACTCTGTGTGAATTCCAAATATTTTTTTACTTTTCCTTAATTAGGCATAATAAATGACAAGAATATTCAGTATTTTTTGTATTGATTTCTAAATATTTTTTCGTGGTTAGAATCGACATATAATTGAAAAATGAAAATTTATTTTAATAAATATGCAGAGGAGAGTGGGGATAGTTGGTATGTGGGATTAGTTGGTACATTACAAGAAGCTGTCCAAATAATAGTTGAAATATTTTTTTAAAAAATAGTCAAAGAACCTTTTGCCAATATATAAGTTGTTAGTAAATGTCAGATGACTTTTCATTGTCATTGTGTGTTTTGTGTTAAAAAGTGTATTTGCGGATAAAAAGTTAATTATTCATTTTTTTTTAAACAAAATATCTTGATAATTTTAAATCCAATTGAATATTTTGTAATTAAAAAAACTCAATTACATTTTTTATTTTTTGTGGAATATTATATAACCCTACATTTTGTCTACTGACGTTACTTGATACGCAACAAAGGGTCTAGTTGGTTGGTACAGGTGTAACTAATTAGGTATTTTAAAAATTAAAATCAAAATTTATCAAATATGTTTTATACTGTCCTTATTTTAACTGTCCGAAATAAAGTATTAAAAACAGATTTTATTAAAATGAAACGGTCAAAAAAACTTGATAGTATTAAAATTCACAAGTTCGCATTCTCATTAATTCATTCTCTCATTAACAATTAGTATTGAGTAATTTTTTTTAAATAAAATAAACCAAATATCGATTAAAACTATTTTGCGGATGAAATCGATCCATTGTATAAAGTGTAATTGTATTAAATTGGCCAACATTTCATCTTAAGTAAATTTAAAAATATGCAAACATACATATGCATCTACAAATATACAATATACGTATACATTTCATAAAACCACTTACCCTAGATTATTGAACTATAACCGACGCTTGAACTTTAATTAAAGTTAATTTGTTAAATTATTTGAAATAATGTTTTACACCTTTGTGCTTTTTTATATACTTATTTACCTACTATTGTGAAAAAATGTGTAACGAGCTGTGGGATAGACAAGAATCGCTTGGGGTAGTTACACAGGTACAACATACGGATATAAAGAGATATGGTACCTATACAAACATATAGTAAAAATTAATGAAATATAAAAATGAATAAATGATTACATACGGGACAACATTACGTTCTTTATGTCCTTGATAAAATAAAAACGACTAAAATAGACATCATTTTCCTTTTTATATTTCTTATATTGATAAGAAAATGGAAAAGGCAAATAGAAAAAAAAGAAGATATTTTAAATGTATTTTGTCTGTTTCCCTACGAAAAAAAAAATGTTTTATTGGTGGTTGGGGTGTGCTTTTTATAAAATTATTTATGAGAGCGTTGTATTTTTGAAGAAAAACGCTTAATCGAATGATATTTTTAGTGGATTCGAATTCAACTTTATACTTATCGTATCAAAGTTTCAGTAAAATAAAATAAAATAAAAAATTATTATTATTATTAGTTGTTAAGTTAGTCAATTCACATTTCGATAAATTTTATTCTTTTTATATTTAGATAGAAAAGTAATAAAATTGTTTTTTGCATTCATGGCACTGTATTATTAATATATGTAGTAGGTATGTATGTTGTTAGTGAGGGAACTAAATACATATTGTCTATGTCCTATTTAAAAGAATCAAGGATATTTATATTCGATTTTTCATATTTTCTCAAGGATTTTTAAACTTATTTTTTGTTGTATTTTAATTTTTAATCGGTCTTTTAAAGGTTTCTCAATTTTAACATTAACAGTGATTTATTTTTATAAAGTCGATAAGTGTTTTCAAATCATAAATAGTAAACAAATTTTTGATCCCAACTTTATCGTTTTATTTTATTATACCTTTTATAAACTTTAACACAATATTTGATTTTTTATTTATGTAACACTGGTCTAAGGGGAGCATACATTAAGATTTGATTTTCTGACGTACGAGTAGATAGGTGAACATGGTAAAAATTTAAACTCGACCGGCACCTACATATTTGTTTAGCCATCACAATTAAATTTTATTTTATTTTAGCTCAATCTATATTCAATATAATCTCTAAAATCGTAGTGGAATCTAGTTTCCTATTAAAGTGTTTTAAATGGAAATTTCGGCATTAAAAAAATTGAGTTTTTTTTTACTTTTTACAAATAAGCTAATACATACATCAATACCTTTCTATATATATTTTATTTATAACTTGATTTTTTCCTTAAATTTGGCGCCGTATAGGGTATGTATATGCTAACATATCGCCTAAGGTGGTTTGACTTGTTTTTCTTTTCGTTTATATAGATTTCAATGTTCGATAAACAATAATTTCAACTTGTTGCTGTATAATTTGACGTACATACATATTAAATGTAAGAAAACATTTTTTTTCCTCCGAGTCAATTAATTCGCAAGAGTATTGCTTTAAGTATGTATGTGTACTAGAACTGCTATGGTATCAACTTTAATATTATACTATGGATAGCATGTACGTATACATATGCATATTGTATACCTATAATAATTCTTTTTTGTATAGTAAAAGTAAATCAGCGGGTGAGCAACTTTCCACAGAGCAATTAACTTTTAAATCCTTCTTTATTTAAATTCATATTAATTAATATGAAAATCTTTAACACTTTGCTCTTTAAGATTTTCGACGAAAATCCCCTATTTCACACAATATATTAATAACCCCAAACGACGACAGAAAACCAAATTTTGCATAAATTTAAAAAGCACAAAGAATAAATAACTCTTTTGTGATAAACAACAAAATATATTAACCAGAATTCAGGGAGAAATATTAATTAAACCCAAGACTTGAAAAAGCGAGAAGAACAAAAAAAAAATTTTTTTGATATAAAAAGTGATTTTTTTTTTGTACAAAATCATTGTCATTATAGAACGTGTAGCTATAGGTAAAATGTGCTTATAATGTTTCTATCAAAACAAATTTAAACGATTCATTGAAGATGATCATCATGGTATCTTATGTTTTTATAGTCATATATACAATTATACATATATGTATGTATGTATATAATCGCTGTGATTATATAGTTATTTAGTAAAAAAAAAATTAAAAATAAAAATACATTATTGTACGACTTTATTAATGACGGAAGCAAAATCATTATTTGGTGAAGTGAAGTCTCTCAAAAAAGTTTACTCTTAATTGTAACGTATTAGATTGCATCACGTATTAACCTATGTTAGGTAACCTATGTTAGGTAGGGCCAATTCCTGGATACAGGAAAGTTGTATATTGGACAATATTTTATATAATGTATATATATATATGTATACATTAGATGTACCGACTAAATTTCTTGCAGAGATGTAATGATCTTCGATTTAAAAAAATTAATTACGGATTTTTAAAACGTGCCCTAAAGCCAAACATATACTCATAAGTTTCGATTTACGTAATTTTTTACATTTTAAGGAAATTAAAAAAAAAAAATGAAATCAATTTATAAGTTGACGTCTCCTATACATTTCGGGCAAGAACATAATTATGATAAGAATAAAAAAAAAATTCAAAACCACTTTGCAATTTTCAAAAGTTTCCACAATTTTGTTTTTTGTTTATTTTGCTGCTCAACTTCTACTTTAACACAAATTACAACTGTATTTAAGTCAACTTTTTTTTTCATATCCAAACATTACAAAAGTCATACTTGAAAATTTCTATATTTACGTACATTGTTCTAAATTTAAATTTATTCATATATCAAGCGATGCCAAAAATCTGTGCCATTATAATTTGAAAAGATATAAAAAGGGTAAAAAGGAAGAAATGTATAAATATGTTGGTATATATGTATACATACATACACATAGTTTTCCATTTCTTTTATTTTAACCCTTGGTATATTTGTTTTATTCTATATACATATAATATTGTAGCAACAATTTGTTTATATGTATAAAAAAAAACATTTGTATTTACAATAAGACAGATAAATATTTTAGGCCAATTAGCCCAACTTGAACCCAAAATGTAAATATGGTTTATTCAAAAAAGAAAAAGAAAAAGAAAAAAAGGAGTATAGCAGCAATATACGATTTCTATCATCATACATTTTTATGTACGGTTAAATTAAACATATTCATAGACAAACGGATGGAAAAGACAATTTCAAAGTTTGTATTTAAGACACGTTGGAATTTAAATCGAAAAATGTATTCGAAAATCGTGTAGTATGATTTTTGTTTAATTAAATAGATATTGGCCTACTTTACTACTATAATTGAATCTCTTGAAAATAGTGTCGGTGGCTCGGAGAAACTTTAGCACGTCTTTTAAGTACCCGTAAAGCTTATCTCCCGGCACACAAATAAGAGATACAACACGATTGATTATGCTTCAAATTAATTACAAGTTTTTTATGTTTTGGGTCCAGCCTCCGTTGGGCTTAAATTGTCGATAGGCATCACTTGTCTTGTTCATAAAAGTTTTTTTTATCACTACTTTTTAATTATTTTATTTATTTAGACGTTTATTTGAAACATTTATTAATTTTTGAATAATAATAATAAACAACGACTACTGACTTTTTTTTTAAAAATATTAATGTTGAAATTTACAATAATAATTATTACATTAAATATTTTGAAATTTTATTATATATTAATTTTAAAATGTCTTCTATGCATATATATATATATAATAATTATTAGAGGTATGTACGTACATATATATTTAATATACATAAATACCTATAATAAACATATTAAATTTTATCTCTCTACATATATATATATATAAATATTAATATTATTCTATAGCGTAATTAAAAATCGTGATTTTTGTAATGTTCGGGATTGAATACACAAAACTTTTATTGTTACCAGTAATTAAGGACGAACGAAAATTTTAAATCACGCTGAATTCACTGAACTGAATTTGTATATCCCGCATACACTTTGACAATGCGGGTTTTTTTAAATGTTGAAAAACCAGCATAAAAATATTCTTTATTGTGATTTCAAATTATTCGCAGTATGTTTGGCTTCATTAAAACGGCATTGTTTAGTCGCTTTTTTATGTTGTAAACTTTCAAAGGTACGCACTTCTATGAAAATAAAAAAAAATTAAAAAAATTAATTATGACTATAGAAATAGGTGTGAAGGTTATTTTATCTTTATACTTGTTAGTTGTTTTTCCATACGTAATAAAAAAGAAAAATTGTATGTGAGCTCAAAATGTATAAATTCTTTATCTTTTTGTTGAGAAAGAAAATATTGTTGTTAGAAATATCTCTTTTAATTTATCATTTTTATTGTTCTTGATGCATCTGGACATTTCAAAAGAATTTTTTATTTCAGAACTTCTATATAGACACTAATTACCACGCATACATCTTTTTAACGCACATTTTTATTTACAGTAGAGACTCGCGAAAATGTGAACAGTATAAAACAAACCCAGTTCAAACTTTTGAGATACTATATATTTCTGAATGGATTACGTATTTTGTTAAATTTTAAATACAACTACCGCTTCAACTCATAATAACCGTGTATGAATGTATTAAATTGCTTTATATAAATGACTAAATGAATCAATACAATCGTTCACGTTTTCGTGAGTCTACTGTATTTACATTTAAAATTACGATTTTGTATTCAAATAAATTTTTAATTAGTTTGGAGCCATTATTTGGTTAGTTAGTTAGTGATATATTTTAAGAAAAATTTGTTTTAAATTATTTTTAGAGAGTTCAATAATTTTGTTCAATTGAAAACTACTGCTGCTACTACTACAAAAATTCATATTTTATCTCTTTTTTTTCTGAATAAAATGTAATACTTAAAAGCACCGACATGGAGGTTTTTTGCGACTCTTTTCTATAAGATGTATGTCTAAAATATTGCGTGATTACCAATAGTCTTAGTGTCTTACGTATTTAGTAACATGAAATCAGAAAAGAAAATTTATTTCTTTTTCTTATTACGTTACATCCATAGTATGAGGAACGGGAAAATATAAAATAAATAATAAATAAGTAATACATAACTTAAGATTTTTTTAAATATCACAATCACAATAGAATGCTTCAAAGATATGTGACATAAATAATCTTATAACCAGTTCTACTATTCTATAAAGAAGACAACCAGAGCACATAAATTTCATCTTGTTTTTAACCATCAGAATACATGTTAGGGGTATCTACATATAAACGTATGTATATATATCTATATACATATGTATATGGTGGAGGGTATAGGTACTTTTCCAATATTTTCCGTTTTGTTATTTTAAATATTGAAAACACATTTCATTTTCGTAAAAAGTACTTTAATTTTTTCTCCTTTCCATTTCAAGCGTTTTGGAGCTCGAGTGACATGTTTAAACAAATATGTTTGAGAGCGGAATTTATGTTAGATACATATATATGCAAATATGTACGTACATATGTATATATAAATGTAACGAACCAATAAAAAGAAAATGCTTTCTGAATTTCTATCTTGATATATTATATTTTATATGGTAAGGTGGAGATGGGGGTAGTTTAAAGTGATATTGTTTTATTATATTAAGTATGTACGTACACGTATCTTTTAGACGTGAAATCAAATCCAGAATACCAGTTAAGGTTTTCGTATAAAACGATCTTACTGTTCTTCCATCATATATAAAAATAATTAAATTTTTTTTTTAAAAATAGTTTTTCGGCGAATGAATCAGCGGTTCACTGATTTCTTGATGCTGATTATTTTTTTATATACATAAATGTATATAGCAATAGGTAGTTGATTTCAATAAAATCTATTTTTATTAAATATTTCATATGTTCATAATAGACACCAGAAAATATAAACTCATAACTTATTCAGTATAGAAAATTTAATAAAAATCTTATTATTATGTTGTGTTATGTTTGTGTATATACAATATACATACATATAAGTATATGTATATTGTATATTCATGTTTCTGCTATAAAAGTTGTAAAATGCTTTATGTTCAATTAAAGAGTTTCCTACATCGCGCTCAATAGGAAACAGATGTCATAAAATGTTGTTTTCTTTCGTGATGATACTATATTGGAAACTCTGTAACGTTTCAGACTTTATAAATTCAAAAAATTTCCAATAACCCAATTTGATTTCGTATTGAATAGGTACGATAGACATAAATGTATTTTATTGTAAATTATTTTAAATAAAAATAATAATCTATTTTAATATTATCAGAATTTATGATTTTTTATGATATTTTTGGTTTTACGTTAATCCGATTTAATTATTTTGGAATTTAAAATAGCCAAAGCATAAAATTATAATATTTTTGAAGATTGCATTGTTAGGTTCTATCTATAGGATTCATATTGGCAAATTTTTTGTTGATAGATTAGACAGATTTTCTTGCATAAACATACAAAAATCATGTTTAAATACAATAAAAAAAAATTACTGTAAAGTGTTTTTTTTAATTTTCCAGATCAGCTAAATTTTGAATTTCTCTATCCATTTTTTTCATCTCCCAAAATGATATGCACTATAAACAATGAAATAATTTTATGTCAACTAACGTTTCTATGTTTATTGACTTTGTAATGGAATATCGATTTTGACAATTTATTCGAACATGTCACGGACAGTCGTCTTTGGTTCTAAATATTTAAGCGAATCATTAATTTGTCAATTTTTTTGAATTATGGACAAATTATAGATTTATAAATAAATTAAATCATCATGTGTTAAATTTTTTTTGCAATTTACTTAACTAATTTATGTATTTATCGATTTTAAAATGTTTAACACTCAAAGCTAATTTCAATCATTGGGTTTTATTTGTTATATTATGATAATTATTTTTATTTACAAAATAATAGGTAAATATTTTTTTTTTTTTTATTTTAATGAAATTTATCTATTTAATGACTGTAAACTAAAAATGGTCTTATAATTCACAAAACATTTTCCAAATATTCAATATGTAACTTAAGTTATCTATATTTGGTGGTTTAGAATTTTTAAAATAAAAAAAAACTTATTTACTATTGCCTATTGTAGTATTTATGGTTTATTTATATGAGAAGTCTTTTTGCTCTCTTATTAGAGTATACTTTTTTTATATAAATTAACAATAAATTGATTACATTTTTTCGTGTATATTGTCTTGGGACGTTATGTTTAAATAAAAGGTAAATATATTTTAAAAACGCATATTAATAAGTTTTTAAATAAAATAATAATAACAGTCTGACACATTGTATAATAGAGTGAAATTAATTTTTAACTTTAATTTAGGAAGCAACGTTGCTAATATTTTATATATGTACATATACAAATACATATCAATGATTTTAATTTTAATTTGATCTACATATACGTTACATTACTGGTTTTTATTTACAAAGTAATATTTTTATTTACAAAAAAATGCAATTAATAATAGGAAACCTATTCTTTAGAACAAATTATACTCAAGAATTTAAGTTAAATTAATCGTAATAAAAAATTCATTTTCACAACCTAAATATGGATTACTGCAAAATTAATATCGGCCCAATTCTGATGAATGATTTTAATCTTTAATCAACTTAAAAATTAATTAGCAATATAAGAAATTTTGTATAGAAAAAACCCTAAAAACATTTTCAAAATAAATATTTAAAGGGAAAAGAAGCATTATTAATTCCTTGTATACGTAATTGCAAATAAAAATAAAAATGTTTACAAAATATAAAAAGTGGGTAGAAATACCTACCTACATGTTTTTTTTCTCTAAATCATCAGATAATAAAAAAAATAAATTCAAAAGGTAAACTGTGCTACCCCTAACCTTCTTGTAATAAACTCTTTGTATTTTCTAGGTTTTGCATTTGATCTTGATGCTGTTCAAAGCTTTCATTAATTTATTTCCAATAATTATGTTCGTTAAAAAATTCGACAAAAAAAAAGTTTTCCAGTACCTAAAAGTTATTACTCCCACACACAATAATTAGAATTTTTAACAACATTTTTATTTTTGAAATGATTGTATAAAAGAGTGACAACCCAATTTGATTATTCAAATTTAATGTGACAAATTCGTTTTTATTTTGAAAGTTTTGGAAAATGTTTTATGAACATAATTATACGTAGGTCTATTATATGTATATAAGACATACTTATACAAAATATATATTATACATGCGGTATCTGTCCCAAGACAAGTTCACACAAAACGAAAATATATAAACAAAAGATTTATACATAATTCTTAGCGCCTATATGCAACACTCTTGTACGATAAAACTTTTTCTTGAAATTCACAACCCTGAAGCGAATAAGGCCTATTGTAAATTTGCGCATTAATTATGATTTCTTTCACTTTTATTTTTAAGTTTTAATTTTTAATTTTAGTTGTTAATAAATTTAAATTTTTCACTCGTAATCGTAAGTACATTCATATACATTTATAAGTTATTAACAAATATAATGATTTTTTTTAATTATTTTTTATTTATTAATTTTTTTTAATGTATTTCATTTTAAAATGTATTGATGTTTTTTTTAAATATTGATACAAAAATAGGCCAAAAAAATATATTATTCTACTCTATGATTATTAAACATCTCTACAAAAAAAATGTATTTTCCTAAGGTAACATTTATATCAACATAATCAATTTTTTCTTGCAATAATTATAATTGCTACCTTTTGCATTTTTATAGTTTTGTTTTTATTTTTCTTTTTCCACATTCAATATGCTCGGTATACCTTTCATTTAAGTGCTTCTATTCTGCTCTGTAGAAAAACATTTAATTAAACATAAACTATTTTGTTTTTTTTTATTGTTAATTAATATTTTCTTTATACACAGTTCATTATAAAAAAAAAATATTTTAGGCCGACAATTAGCTCGACAAACAGTTTTTGTTTTTGTTAACAAATATCTATGTACTCGTATATTTGTTAATTTTTATAGAGGTTGCTACTGCTTCTTTTTATTGTTTCAAGTGCTCCAGGGTTATGAAGTAAAATGTATGAAA
>JANSTT010019438.1:0-11472 GCA_026745375.1 Platyura marginata
GACAGATAAGTTGCGCACGTTCCCATCTTCCAAATCTCCTTAGTTTTAAGTAGCGTAAAATGAATATTAATAAATTTTAAACATCTGCGTTTTCTAATTTTAAGTAAAGTGGTGTCCCAAGAGCCAGGGGCATTACAAAGTAAACGGGAAATTTCCGTGTGCGTTTTACGAGAATCGCGTTATATGTATGAAAAAGTCGTCGGAGACTACTATATTCCATTGAAAATTTCTTTAGAAGAATAACTCATTGAGAATTTTTCCCACCTTTCCTGAATTGTTTTTTTTTTATTTATTTAGTTAAAAAGATTGATGTACAGAGAATCTATGCATACATTACTACCTAATTGCTAATTTTCTATTATTAATGATTCTCTTTTCATAGATATGTATGTACAAATAATTTATTGTAATAATTCAATACACAATGTACATTTACATATTATTTCAATAATATTCATATAAATTATCACTTTGTATGGTACAATATATTATTCCCAAAAGTAAATTAGTACATCTCATGAGAATTATTTATATAACATTTCGTATGTGGACGAAATACACATGTTCGCGTATATGGAAAATTTAATCTTTAAAAAGAGAGATTTCCACAAATATAACATTTCATGTACAAAATTCCTGGCGTAATAATTTTGCATTAATAAATTTTGTGCCACCACTTGGTCTTAAAATGCAAATCTGATTTGTTATATTTTGTACCAGAAAAAAATGAGTTTTTAATTATTTATGAAAATTTAACAACGGTAGCTTTTATGATAATTTCCACGCCAACAGAAAAAGTTTTAATGAATTTTTTATATTAACTAAGCTGTACATTTTAAGATTCTATATATTATACTCGTATGTATGATGTATGTATAAAGTACGTTTGATTATAATATGAAGAATATGTACTTGAATATTCTGTAAAATGTACCACGCAGATATATATATATACATATGTATATATATATATTTGCTTAAAACAAATTTTGAGTTTTTCATTAAATAGATGGAAATTCACTTTGAGTAATTTGAAATTTTGGCTTTGTAAGTATTCGCAAATATTTATTTATTGTACATAAGACATTTCTGTGTATTCAGCAAAATTGATTATTACACATGTAGATATTTTGTAGCTATATTTATATATATATATATATATATATATATACCTAATTCAATGTTTTCTTTTTCGAATGAAGAATTTACATGAAATGGCTTAATTTATGTTGTAGAAGATTTCAATTTCATTTGTCTGTTTTTGTTTTTTTTTATTCTCCTTCCATCAACGAGTACATATACTTAGGTATGTATGTATATTATGTAAGCATGGAATCAACGTTAGAGATGTGTACAGTAAATATTTTATTCAGGTTAAAATAATTAATAACCGCTTTAATGCAGTTGTTGCAGGTCATTTTAAGCTAAAAAAAAGTCACCATATTTGGCAAGCGTGAAACTTGATAAAATTTTTTTCTCTATGTAAAGTGTTAAAGAAAATCGGCGTTAAATTATTATTGTGGTAACGAAAAATTTTTAACTTTAATAAATTCCGTACATAGTTCCTAAACTTTTTTTCCATATTACAGTTTTTCGAATTTCTAACAAAATCAGAAGAAAATCGTCGTTACCTATAACAAAGATTTTTTTTTTTGTGTCAGGATATTTTTAATTTGAGTTCAGTACTTAGTGGAAAAACAAGGACACTACAACACCGGATACGTGACTGTTGTATGTATCGACTACCAATATACGATAAGATCAAATCCATTAATATTATATGGACGCCCAAACTCTACTCATGGATTTAACCATTAAATTTTACGTATACAAAATGAGGATGCATAAATAAAATTGAGACTACTACTTTTGAGATTACTTTCTTAATAGCACACAAATACATAATTTATTATGATAAAAGCTTGAAGAAGTAGAGACGCAAAAAAAAAGCCCAGGAACAAATTTAAAACTTCACTTAACCTGCTTTATATTTCTTTATGGATTATAGGGCTTGAAGAAAATTATTTTAATAGTAGGTATGCTTATATGTAGGTACCTACCTATATATAGTATATTGTCAGTAAATATAGTAATAAATTATTTATAATAACAAATCCGATTTGGTATCTTATACAGAAACGACATAATTTTCGCATTTTGGTTTTACGGAAAACTTCTATCTAAAGAATTGATTCAAATTGCATTTACTTGCAAGTCCTTTGATTTAGAACTTTTAACTTGATTTCCTAACTGAGTTTATTGTTTGCACTTTTGTATTGAAGTTTCCATAGTTTTACAATGTTTGTTGAACAACACAATTCCCATATAACTTTTCCATTGTATGTACGTACGTCGTATATACATATGTATATAATCTACAACGACAAAAATACTTTAAATTAAGTTTTCCATAGTTCCGCACAATCAAGAAATCAAATCTTTGGTGTTGCAGTCATTCGTTAAATTGCATTTTATATAAAGTTTTCTTCCACATGTTATGAGATTATTATATTATGATGTCGAAGCATATATAAAGTGTATTTTGTAAAGCTTTCGTGTAAAGCTCTGTGCCATTTATATTATATATAAAATGTTGAGCGGCACTAATCTATTCTGGCCCAAGGTATTTTATACGTTTAACTAATGTGAAAGTAATGTGTATACTTAAACGAGATACAGTACAGCACAGTATCGTAACATGGCTTAATGTATAATATTTGGTAATGTGTGATAAAGGATAAAGTTGAAGTTAAAATGTGATTTTTTTTTTTAAAAAAAAGATATGGAACATTAATTGTATAATTTTCCATATCGATTTCTTAAAATTTATTTTATTGTTTGAAATTCAACTTAACTATTACTGCTGTTAAAAAATCAACTTTCGTTAAGCTTAATTATCTAATAAAATTGTATTGAATGTATATTAAAATTTCATAAAAGTCAGTAGCTTTAGTTACGTACTTTTTCTTAAAACAAAACAAAATTTTTTTTTTTTTTCAAAAAAATGTTTGTCTTAAATTCAAAGTTTTATGATTTCTGGAATTCCACAGTTTTAGTCCTAATGTTTTTTTTTTAACTTTTATTGATGATTTTTCTTGTGTTCTTGTGAATTTCAACTTTTTGCTGATGATATGCATTGCGCAATGAATGTACTATAGCTTATAAGCCTTAAAGTCATATAGTAAGCTTTCAATTCATGCTTTTTAGGCGTTATGATTGAAAGTTAAGCTAAAGACATTTTGCTATTTATTTTTATTCATTTTCAATTTAGCTGTTTAACATTCACAGTGGATTGAATTCAACACCACATAATACGTATTAACACCACACATACAATTATATATATGTATATATAAATATTTTGTATGAATAGATGTATCTGTACGTATAGTGATATTGAATCATTCATCATTTTGATATTGATTTTGAATATTCAATTATACAAACAATTATCGCAATGCATCAGCAAATATGTATCTTAGTATAACATTGCATATAAATTCTACCTAGACTATAGGTATGTTGTACCGATATACATATATTCAACAAGCCAAAGGATTTAACATACATGTCTGTATAGTACACCTCTAGATATGAATAATATCCATGTTGCAGTGCGGATTATTATGTGGGAACATTAATTGTTCCTGTAAAATTTATTTGAATAGGTGCTAGGTCAAGAGTTCTAAAAAGTATCCAAACTTAAATTAGTTCATATTTAAAGTGGTATAGTTTACTATAATTTGATACTATCAGATTGTATCTTTGTAACTTAAATTTTCGTACACACAGTAAAATGGAATATTTGTTATTACTAATAAATTGCTTAATAAAGAATTAGTGCGTGCGATATGATATTCTACTAAAAATGTACACAACGCCTGGTACGATTACCGGAATACCAATTTAATGTTAACTAAAGACAGATTCTTAAATTGTTGTGCGTGTTTTTGCTTTAACTTCATGACGTGTTAATTTAACAACAATTTACGGGAATAGCCCTGATTATTAAGTAAACTTTTAGACAACATTGGCAACTTTAATTTTTAAATTTAATTTTTTATTAAATAATGATGGAAATGAATTAACCAACCACCAACCAAACATTTTTCTTGATTCATACATTCTTCTTCTTTCATACTCCGCGTACAGTGTACCTCTAAATATTACGTTGAAATTTTTTACAATTATTGTGCTGTCAGTAGCTTAATCGAGTTTTACAAAAAGAAACAAAAATCTATTCTTCTCAAATGAAATATGTATGTGTATGTACTAACTTAAGTTCTTTTATGCCTTTGATTACCTAACCATAACACTTGTGTGTCTGGTGTATACATAAAAACTCCTAGCTTAGACCGAAAGTTCTTTAAAAACTTTGCTGATAAGCTTATCGGATTATCTGGGAAAGAATCAAGTCAACAATAAATGTACCATATTTCTTATAGAGTAATCTTATTGTTTATTTTTTAATAAGAAAAAAATTTCTGTTTCTTCTTTCTTCGTTAATCTACAATGCAATCTACTTAGTTATTTCTATCTTACGTCGATTTTCATAATTTTACGCTTGCCCATTTAAAGCCCAAAATATACTAAACACAAAATATTCAATGGCTAACCCTATGTACTAATGGTATTTAAATTAAAAAGGGCTTATTTCAAATTAGAATTCAAATTTATACAGGAAATCTTTATATACCTACATATAGTACCTACTTCATAGGATAAAAGATAGAGCACACAACATTTTTATATAAGATACGAAAAGGTATTTTATACCCCCCCGTAACACTTTCCATAGAATAGAAAAGCATAATAAAACCCTTAAGATTGCATTTAATTTTCTACACAAATTTCCGTTTATCACTCACAAGATATTAGCCCAAACAAACTGCCTCAATTTTCGTATTTATAAAATACTCTCAAAAACCTTCATATAATACAAAGCTAACCTTTCCATCTTTACAATTATAATACAAAACTCCAACTACCCTTTTATTATGTCGTTAAACTTGATTATTACTTTTATCAAAAGGGTTTATTGTGTTCGTCTTATATGTGTCACATTGTAGCAACAGAAGAATCTTGTTATCTAGAACCCTATCCGAAGAACACGTTGACAAATAAAGTTATGTGGAGAGTTTTATGTTTGTGAAAAACTAAACATAACAGTATAAAGTTGGAAAAATAAATGCTATAACGATGTACATAAAAATAAATAATATATAGATTCTTCTCTTTTCTTCGGTATTACATATTTATGTACAAATGTAGGTGACAAATTGGTTACAGTGAGATGCTTTCACAATTTTTTTTTTTTGTCTTCTTTTATTTCTTTACTTACGGTTGCAGCAGTGGTATGGACGTGAGAAGGGCAAAAAGGTTGATTATTTTATTTATTTATTAACTATTTGCGGCATGTTGAATCAATAATTTAGTCTATTTAAAAATTGAAGATATAAAGTCACAAAAATCCTCTATATATGTACTATAAGTAAGCAAAGCCACTGTGACGTTTCAACAAATGTAATTTCTTTATTTTTAGTATTCATGACAGTTAAAATAAAATCGTAATTTTCCTTTCCATTTTTTATAAAACTGTAAGATTAAAAAAATAGAAAATAATGGCGACAACAAAATATCATCCTTAAAATTAAAAAAAAAACTGCTAAGGAAATCTACCTAAAACATTATTAGTTAGAAAAAGCCATAGCACCGACAACTTGGCTAATTTACATCATATATGATGGTAGTGTCATCTAAAAAACAAATACCACTAATATATTGTACAAAAATTAATAAATTAAAAGTAAAAGATAACTGAGAATTGTTATAGGATTTTACACACTTTCGCAAATTTCTGCTTTATTCCTGTAATACACCGAACCCATGTCATGTTGACAGTATAATTTTGGATATTGTATCGTGGGTAATATGTGCACGACAAAATAAAAAGTTGCTACGCTACGCCAATAATAGTAGAAATCTAAAAAACAACCCCTTGAATGTCAAAATGTTGATAACAAATATTTCTATATGATTTTTGATTTTTTCGACGACTTTTATAAAATTAATTATAAATAAATAAATAAAACTAATAAAAAAAAATTATTATTTGTACACTTTGGTACCAAATCGTTCATGATATTTATTATTCCTACTGCGCCACTGTATTCTATACCATTTTATTTATGTTCCAAAAGTTGAAAAGCCATAGGAACGTAGTTGATTTTCATGCAGGTCATTTGTTGTGATATATCAACGATTCAACAACGTAACGACAAGGAAAAGATAAGTTGAAACCCATTCAAAGTTTGAATTGTGATTCCATTTTACATTACCAAAAAAAAAACCCTTTTTGTTGAAAAACACACAGCGAAAATAAATTCAAAATTCAACATGAATTTTGCCAATCATTTCAACGTGCTCCTATATTTGTCAAATTGTTATCTCCTATGGAAAATGTGAAAATGTATAAAGAGGGAAAACGATTTAAAAAAAAAAACAGGAAAAAGATAGAATTTCTATACTCTTCCACTTGCCATATTCCCTCCCTTTGAGAATGTAATTTACAACTTATAGTTTTCTGGTAGGTTTAAGTGCACAAAAATAGCAATAAATTTTGGTTAGAGAAGAATTTTACTTTCTTTGCGTTTTGTTGTGCTTCCTGCAAATTTTCTTCAAATTTATCTCTTTTGTAGACAGACAAAAGATATCAGGCGCTCACCAAATTTGTTATCTACTAATCTGCAAACGATAATGTAGTAGATATTGTCGGCAAAGTGCCAGATAAATGTTAAATAAAGTATTACTTGTTAATGCTTTTAGTAGAGATTTGATTTTTTTTTTTAGACTTGTGACTTACAACTGAATTGACATATTCGTCTGTTCATTTTTTTCACTGTTCTCCTGTTCGTATTTTCGGCTGTTCGTCTGTTAGTCTGTTCGTATGTTAGTCTGTTGTTATGTTTGTCTGTTCGTCTGTTCGTCTGTTCGTCTGTTCGTCTGTTCGTCTGTTCGTTTGTTCGTCTGTTCGTCTGTTCGTCTGTTCGTCTGTTCGTCTGTTCGTCTGTTCGTCTGTTCGTCTGTTCGTCTGTTCGTCTGTTAGTCTCTTCGTCTGTTCGTGTGTTCGTATGTTCGTCTGTTCATTTGTTTATCTGTTCGTCTGTCAACTGTTTGTCTGTTCAACTGTTCGTCTATTCGTCTTTTCAAATGTTAGTCTGTTTATCTGTTCGCTGTTCATCTATTTATTTGTTCTTCTATTCTATCTATATCTGTTCATATTTTGTTTGATCATTTGCTCAACTGTTCGTCTATTTGACTGTTCGTTTGTTGTCTATTCATCTGTTCATCTGTTCATCTGTTTGTCTGTTCATAGCTACTTATACTAAAAACCCTAACGGAAACACTTCAAACCTTGTGTATGATTGCCAAATAATATCATCATCTAATCAGTGGGATATTACCAATTATTTACGATAATGTTTGTAAATGCTGTAATTTCAATTGATATATGTTATATGCGTTATAATCTATGCAAATTCCAGGGCTGTATTGTATTTGTATATACCTGAAATTCCAATAATTGCTTTGTAAACAAATTTTCGAATTTGTGCTCTATCTAAGTAGAATGCATATATAATATATACTTAAGACTTAAGATTTAATAGCTAATCTACAATTCACTAGATGGTGTCACAATAAATGTAAATATTTAACCATACTGATAGGCTGATATTTATGTAGAATGAAATGATTTATTTTGCGCATGTCCTTTATAAAATTCAGGAGTATATAGTAACATCAATACGAAACGCAAACAAGACCCGTATATCTCTCTGCCTACCTATGTATCTTCTTGAAAAATCTTATGCTATAGTACACTCCCGCGTATTTTACAGGAAGTAGCTATATAACATACATATGTATTTGTATATACATATTTGTTATGCAATCTGTTTTCAGCATGTATTATTGTAATTTTTTAATAGTCTCTCACTAAAAATGGTAAATACATAATAATTTCCGAAACACAATAAAAGCTCTACAAAAGCTTCATAATATGTATCTGGGAAAATAAATCTGCAATAAATGGGAACCATTAATTTATCGTTTATGAATCTGGAATAAAAATATTTTTGCTGTATGTTAACTTTTCAAAATATATACTGCAGATGTAATTTATGAATCTTCTTTTTTGTGTGTCCCTAAGGCGTTTCATGTAATAATTTTCATATATTAGAGAAATGTTGTTTGAAAGAGGAAGTATGTAATCTAGTTGGGCGTAAAATTGCTTTAGGCAGTCATAATTATTAAAGAGGTTTTTTCTTTTTTTTGCATATTACTCAAATAGGTTTTTTTTTTGTTCTAATTTTAGTTTAAAGTGATGCTCAATGACATTCTACCAATTTAATAGCGCATGATTATGAACCTACCTAGTAAATGTTGCATTTCGGTAAAATGATTTTTAGTTGTCATTTTAAGTCTTTCTGTTCTAAATGTAAATTCTGACTTTAAACCTTGAAATTTTTTTTCTTTGATTTCAATATTTAAGATGTTTTAGGTTTTTTATTTATATATTAAGTCCTTAATTTTTACTTAATAAAGTCATTTTAATAGGTGACTGTAATGTGCGCAATATGTTTAAGTGCTGATGCTGAACAAAATATATGTTCAAAATTTAGAAGCCAACGTTAAATTTTAAAAAGCCGTGCAAAAAGCTAAAAAAAAATTACAAATAGAAATAGCTGGGTTATATACAGTGGCGAACATAAGTCTACGTACACCCAAAATATTGGCCATTTTTTAAAAAATTGATCTGATATACAGGGTGTTTCAAAAGAAAAGGTTCGATTTTCTCCCAAATAAAAATGGTATAGTTGATTTAATCGTAGTATCCTGCTTTAATATATTTGTTTTTAATATTATTTGTTTGATATCAATAGTTAATGGCATGTATGTCATAATAATGTATTTTACAAACGAAGAAAGACGTGTGTTATACATAATTCCAACAGATTTTAATTAACTTGAATGTACGGTTCATAAAAGAATTAATTTTCAAAAAAAGTCGAACCCTTTCTTTTGAAACACCCTGTATATTAACAGTTGGGAACATAAATCTACATACACATTTTTAAAAAAAGAGCCAATATTTTAGGTGTATGAAGACTTATGTTCGTCACTGTACATATAGGTTGCAGACAAACACTCATCAAGAAACTTAATCCAGTCTGTATTAAAATGTATTTATATAGTTGTTTTTGTTGTTGTTGTTCAGAATTGAAGTAAGAAACCTTACGGAATTTCTAACAGGTATATGATTCAAAGATCTAAGCAAACCGAAACTCTAGATTTTGTGAGAACACAGATCAGAAATCCAAACATTTGCAAAAATCTCTTCAAATTTTCAATGGATTAAACTCGAAATTATAAATTCGGTTCCTTTAAAAATTCATTTAAATGGCTCAAATTTATTTAAATAAAGAACAAAAACTTACAAAATTCCATAAACAGAACAGAATATCTATCGAAAGAAAATATTTGAATCCTAAATATATTATCATGTCTATATATAAAATGGATCTAGAATGTATGTATGGTATGTATATAGAAGGAAGGGTAATACATTTTTTTTTATCTAAAATACATAAATTCAATACAAATTTGTAAGTAAATCTCTCAACAAACCTATTAAAATACATATACCTAACGAAATATTTCCATTAAATTCTATATGGAGATCGATTTATTGTGGAATTTGTGGTTTTCCGTAAAATATTGTTTGTTATTGATTCCGTAAAACTTAAATTCATTTCGGAAAACCCTCAAGTTACACCACTGGTAATTGTTTCAGATTTTCCCTTTCACACAAAATGTCGATATTTTAATATTATAAAACTTTGTTAATTAAATCCTCGAATATTTTCGAACCCTCGTTAAAGGCGAAAAACACTTGGGCATTTTTCGTTTTTCGTATACAACAAGTATTGTAATATTGCATTGTTGACTATTTCTTTTCATGTAAATCGCTTTATGTCTAGTATATAGTAGGAACTCTTCGTACACCAACAATAGAAAACACTATTTTAAATGAACACCCAGCAATTAGGAGTTCGGTTTGTCAAAGGGTTCTGTATATGTAAAATGAGAGGATATTGAAGAGTTAGACAAACAATGGATGGCGCTATGTTATATTTCAGCGTACATAATATACTTATATATATATACATATATAGGTAACATACATATAACAACATACTCTGTACTAGTACATTTTAATACAGAAACTAAGGGAAACACATTTTGCAGTAATTACGAACACAAAACTTCAATGTGCTCATGTGCGCGGATGAGAAAATGTTTAATCTCCAAATTAATTTCTGCGTACTTCTATGAAAACTTTATGTTGGTTTTCCGTTTTCATGTAGATAATATCATTATAAAGTGTATTATTATGGGGAGCAACATTTTAAATATGGTAAATTACCCTATATATATGGAATATATGTTAGTATATGTACAACACTACCTAGTATTAGCTAACATTATAACATTAAAATTGGTTGCGGGGGGGGAGGGACAAAACGCGGTTTTTCGTACTCTAAATATTTTAGTTTTAGCTTCATGAATTTAAATTATAATTATTTTGGCCATTGTATTCGTCAATATATAGCCACTGTGCCTTTGGGAAAAATTAAAATAATTAAATTCGAAACTAAAACGACTCTTCAAACTAAAATAATTACCTCTAAGTACCAGCGATATATTTTAAGCTGTTCAACATTAATTGGAAACCTTTTGATAGGGATCATTTTGTACATATATTTCAAGGAAGATATTGCTAAAATCAATTTTGTAAAATTTTTATAGTGAAAACTGTAAATACGAGTATTTAAAAAATATCTTTCGCTCCTTTTCAATCTTTTGCTTCATTTACTTCTTGATTTTTTTTTTGAGATTATAGATAAAAAATGTCTGCACGTTATTACAAAAATTTAAATTATTTCTATTCTTAATATCAAGCCGTAATTTTACAGTGAACATTTTCTGTATACCCATATTTTGCTTATCTACAATACATAAGTCGAAGCATGTTTGAAGAATTTTGTATTCATTAAGACACAACTTTTCCTTTTAAGGGTAAAGTTTATGTGTGTATAATTAAAATTTAATTCAATTATCTTAGAGGGTTAACTTATCAGTAAATTAACTGTACATTAGTGATACGTTAAAATATAACACTGGTAGACAATAAACGAGTTTATTTAGCATAGGTATACAGATATATATATATATATACGTATGTAGATAAAGTTAAGAGTTTCGGATGAATGTGTAAGACAGAAGGATTACCTACCTGTATCAAAATCAATCAAATTAATAACAATAAAGAGATTAGTTATTAAATATAATAATGGAAAGCACTAGTAGAATATTATTTCTCAAACTTGGTAAATCTCTTATACCTCTATA
>JANSTT010019439.1:0-11472 GCA_026745375.1 Platyura marginata
TATATATTTATAGACTTGGAGATAGTAGCGTTCGAGATGGTTAATTGTTTTCAAGCGATGAGACTTTCCCAACATAAAGCCGGTATATTTGCGATGTTAATTGATATTGAACTAATTGAAATTGTCAACTTTGAAATTTATAAGATGTGTGATTTGATATAATTGTTTCAAACAATAATCTTCAGTAATTTATCTACTATGTTTATGTTTATAGAAAATAAATAAACTTAGATTCTTATTGGTTCACTTTAAAAAATTATTATCATCCATTTTGTTGGCTTAAAATAATTATAATCCAATTTTTTTTAAATTAGAATTTAAACTGATTCATAAAATTACATGTACGTACCAACAAAATTTTTAATTAAACCTGGAAAAGGATAATCTACTAATCGATCGGGCACTTTTATTCCGCCTGTGGTTACTAACGAATTATCTCTGAAGTGTCCGGAAAAACCACAACCATATCGGTAGCATTGTTGGTCCACTGTTGTCATTGTCTAGAAAATTAAAGGCTTGAAAAATGGCCAAAACTGGTGCAATATATTTTTAATACAAAGATCTGAAAAGCTCTTGATAAAGCTTTTTACAAAACAAACAGAAAATTTCAAAACTAATTACGACTAAAATCGGATTAATTTCTTTAGCATTTATAAATCGCAGATAACTTAATCACTTATATGTAGGAGGACAAACTTCGAAGTCTATTGAAATCCCTTAGAATGAGAGCATAAATGCATAAATAGAGTACCAACAAGGGGACTGCAATGAATGCAATGCAATATAATGTACATACATTGAATCTGGAGAGGGACTTGATAGCTTCACAACTTTACCTATACAATATACATAAACATTTTGGATTTTCATACGAACGGATAAGTTTTTCCGATAAAATAAAAAAAAAAAAATTCATTTTCATAATTCTTCCAAACATTAGACATTAGATAATTGACATATAGATTCATAGATATTTTATTTTATGTCTAGTACATATATTCTTATGTTATAGGTTATAGGAGTATGTACTAACTATTCGATCTTTCTAAACAAGAAGAAATATTAGTTTGATAATGGACTGTCTTTCAAAGAAAACTCATTTGTCGTATAATGAAAAGAGAATTTTTCCTCAATTATATTGTTGGCGTCATGACTCGTTTCTGTATGAAAACAATTTTTATTTTGACAAAATAAACACAGTAATTATGTAATTCACAACTATTTTAGCTAAATTGAATTCAAGATATATCTAATCTAAATTATTTCAATTACGTCAATTTTCTTTGAACACACCATACATTTGTGTATGTATAGAAAATTCTTCTAGAGAACAAAATATTCAATGAAAGGAAATAGCCGAACAAATAAACATTGGGATAGAATTAGGAGTATAACGTCCTTCTTTGCTAAATGGATTAGAATATTTGATGAACCGAGATAAGTAGCTTCCATTGCTAAACCCAAAATATTTTTTTTAATTTTCTAAAGCGATGTTTCCTTATTGTTATTCCTTCTTTATCAAAGCATGTAGGTCATTTCATATATTATTCTTTTCTTTTTTTTTTTTTTTTTTTTCTTTTTTTTTTTGCTCTATACGCCGAGTTATAAAAAAAGATTTTAATCTTAGGAGTCTCTCTGTTCCATTACTTCGTAAGCAAATTTAATAAAACACAATTGCCATTTTCATCGGACAATAAATGCAAATGAAAAGATTTACGTAAAGATAAATTTTTTATGTACCCATCACTTTGTGTATAGTAGGCCTCTCCCGTATAGGGATGTTCTTTTTTTTTTCTTTTTTTTTTTTTTGGTGGGGGGTTATTAGCATACTCATACATTCCGTTTGCTTAGTTGGGCTTTTTTATGTATCGCGTGCCGCAGCGTTTAATAATGCGCGAACAATACTCTATATATGTGTATGATGGGGCCGTTCATACAATTTTATTTGTTCTGAAATTGTCTAGGACAGACAAGCGACAATATGCCTACTGACTATAAAAATCTTATAAATCATTTCAAATTACATTTCCTAACAGCAAAATGAATTTCGGTTTAGTTTTGAAAATCGCTTTTCTCTGCCTATATTATGGTATGTACGTACATATGTATTCATGTATGTATGTATGTATGTATTCATGTATGTACAAATATATTACTACTAGTTAATCTAATAAATATTCATAACCACCGCAAAACCCATGCTCCACAATAATTTACAAAATAGCTAAACCGATAACATCACGCGCGTCCTAAATAATTCTAATACTCACCATATTTGTACCTAATTGCCATTTATCTCACATATAAAATCTAAACGTTCTAAACGTTTTATCCGAGCTATTTCAATTTTATATTCACTCGATATGTGGATACTACAAATAACTAAAGCAGTTATCAGCAATCAAAATCTAAAGAGCTTTAGATATCCCCATATACAATACATACACACATATATATAGTGTATATAGTATGTAGTGCCATCCTCTATCTATTATATAAAATAGTAGAAATGTACTTAACAATTTGTGTGTATATGACAATATGGGCAGTACGTTTAGTACAAAATATAATGTTTGTTTTGTTATTGACCGAAATTAAATATAGCAAGTAGCCAAAACAATTAATAAACATTTATTCATGTAATTTATATATAGGCGCGATTATCTGTGAAGCTAGTTGTAGTTAGTTGTTTTCTGTATAATATACCTCTCTATATAGAATTCTAGATAGTAAATAAGGAAATGTTGAAATGTCTATTTTTATGTAAATTTACCAATACTATTTTTATTTTTTTATTTAATAAACCTTAAAGAACACGTGGTTTTTGTTATTTCTTTTTTTTTATATACCAAAAATTCTTCAAATTAATTCTTTATTGAAATTTTCTCCCATTATTTTTTCGACTACAGAAAAAAAATTTAAGAAAAATTTTGGATTTAAAGTTTTTTTTTCGGATTGCGAGTATTTTTATACTAAAAATAGACAAATAGGAACCGCCCCCCCCCTATACAAAATTACTATAAAATGACTATTTTATCACATTTCTTATATTAATTTGGAAAAAAGTAAAAATGGTTTTGCTATTTGTATTTTCATTCATTGAATTTTCTTATTATTTTGCTTCCATACTATTTATATGAAATATAAAAGGGAAACTTTGGTTTCATGTAGAAATTTTTATAATTTCTTTCGCGTTTTTTCATTTTTTCACCACAAATTGAAGGTTTTGCAACAAAAAAAATGCAATAAAATCTTTGGTTCCTCGGATCGCTCGTTAACACGATAACTGAGGAATGCATTGAGTTAGAAGCTTGAATTTTTTGATTGGTCGAAATATGTCTGGGGTAGCTGGTATTGTAAATGGGCAAAATCCTCTCCACCCCTTCGATCACTTTCCATTAAATCTTTTTTGTTAAACACGTATTTTTTCGTGTTTTCTTCCACTAAATGAGAAAATTTTGAAATAATTGTTTATACAAAAAAGCTTAAATTTTTTGTACTGTACATTTTTGATCAATCTTACCCCCTTATAGGACCCTCCCCCCTTACTAAAATACAATAGAATGACAATTTTCTCACAATTCTTATATGAAATTGAAAAGGGGGAATGTTGGGGGAAGGGCAGAGACGGAGTAGTTCAGTATGGAAATCGTATTAGCTTAATTAGCAGCCTTTTCGTTTTTTTTTATCAGTTCAATAAACACCTATGGTTATTAATTATGATTATTATTCAAAGAAAACTTCTCGACCATGTAATATATGAATCTAATAATTTCTCCATATTACTGTGGTTACAATCTATGTACATATAATAATTTCGCTATGTACACACAAAATTGCCAAAAATAACTACATAAATACGAAATTTCATTCTAACTTTCAAAATAGAAACCAATGATGCATAAAACTTTGAATTAAAATGTAGGTGGATAATTGCATCGGACAGTTTTAGCGGCAAAAGAAAGGACAATTCTAAAGGGGGTGTATTCTGTATTCCATTGTGTTGCATTGTACATAAATAGTATGGTTCATGTATATATACCAATATAAAACCCACCACAATTCCTAGTACCACACATTTCCGACTAATTGATTTATATCCTGAAACATTACAGAGGAATTTTCTCATGAAAAACAGAATTTTTACTTACGAACGTATATATACAATACGCGACGTCACGATGTTCTAAAAATTGCATTGTAGAAGTTTTATTGTTCTGCATATATTATTGCTCATATACTATATATGACTATTCTACACATTTAAAAATTATTTGATTCCAGACAAAGAAAAAGAGAACTCGAATCTTTTCTAAAGTGCTAGGTTGTTATGGAGTTTATTGGTAAAGATTCAACTAAAAATAAACTCCAACCTTTAAAATACTCAACATTACCTTATGGCATTAATTGGCGCATCTACATACATACATATGTCACACTGTTCAAAATCGATGACCACTAATAATGTCATCCACCTGTCACTCCAGTCTATATGCATAGGTGGAGAGGTAAGAGATTCACAAATGCTTCGAGTACGGTAATATTAAATCATAATGAATTAAATCTACCTAGTGGTGTAGTGATGCAAAAAAAATATATTTAAAAAAAATTAATATTTTTTTTTAGTGTAGGGTGTTTATTCAATTTAAGAGTTATCCTGACTATACTTTTATTTATTTTTACATATTTGTTATGTCACATTCAAATAGGATCTGACATAAATTTACCTTAATTTTATTAGGCAGAAAATGACACAAAAAATATATATCACCTGTCAATTAGGGTTACAAATCTGTTTGTACTCAATTAAATCACCGTATTATCTGCATTAGGTATCGAGATCCTATTTAATCCTTGGTCATATATAAACGTGGCACGGGTGCGTTACCTAAACGAATGTTTGGTGTAATTAAATTTGCGTTTCATTTGAATATGTCACTCTTTTATTTCATTTAAAACCTTGTTTTATATTCGGTGTTAAATGGAACACGAAATGGTGTGTTTTAAGTGAAAATTGATATTCAACGCCGCATATATGAACATCGAAAAATTAGGTGGAAATGGAAAATTAGTGTAAGTAAATAGATGTAATTGTAATACCTAACTAGAGATAAATAGACACATTGTTCCGTGTTCGTTGGAAGAAGACGAACAACAAAAAAAAAAAAAACGGTGCTTTGGAAATATCTATACGTAAGGGAAAAAAAGCCAGAAATTAAATTGATAACAAAAACCAAATTAAGGGTATGTTTAATGTAATTAGAAAAACCTAATTGAATGTAATTAAGAGACTGCGAAAAAATTCTTTTGAATTTGGATTAAACAAAAAAAGAAGTTATTGCCATTAAAATTTTCTAATGGGATAATTAGATTAATTTAGGTATAGCCGAATGGGGCTCATTGCTATTCAATTAGGAATTTTTTTTTAATGCTCGAAATAAATCTTACTTAAATTTGACAATATGAATATCTATGTAGAAACCACCCTTTAAACATACTTACATGTATATAGATGTACCTAGAAGTATATTTGGCCAAAAGGTCACTGTCATAAATAAAATGGTTTCAACACAGGGAAAGGCGTTTCTGGGACTGCCAAGTGCATCTCAAGAATAAATTCAATTTCTACCTAGCCAGAGTACATTTATTATGGGCGCACAATTTTTATGTTTTATTTTATGCCTTTAAATTGAGAAAATTTATTACAAAAGGAATGAAAAGTTATTATGGTTAGTATTTGGCGTCAGAATTTATCATGGAAAATTTCCTGATTTTTTTTTTCTATTAGAACTACAGAATATGTTTACGTCGACAGAAATTTTCAAAATTATTCTAGAGATTATGATTTTTAAGTGATTTATGTAAACAGTCCAAAAGAAGATGATTGATTTACCTCTATTTATCGATGATTAATGAAATTATAGGCATTTTATTTATCATTAGTTGTACGAGCCAAGATATTATGTCATTTTTTGACAATTCCGATTACTTAAATATTGTTATGTCATAGATAGGGTTGTTAAAGTAACAAATGATCGATAAAAAATACCTAATTTGTAACAAATGTAAATGTTACACGACGAAAATCAAGTTACATTTGCTGCATGTATTTGTTACTAAAACCTTACCTACCAAAATTGCTACCTATTGGTTATCGCTAATTTGCTAATCTGAAATATTATGGAAAGATTCTGAATACGTCTTGTATATGGAGTTATTTCATGAATCTGTCAAACTGAATTGGGTGGAATCGTATTAGTTTGCTACATTTGTTACAAATGTAAAAAATTCGAAAAAAGTGTTACTTTAACAACCCTGGTCCATAGAACTCCTAACAACCAAGAAAAAAACAAGGAAGCGGGTTTTTTTTTAAATATGCAAGAAAGCCTTAGAGGTTCTAGAGAGAAATTATTGGTGCAGAAAAATAATTTCAAATGTAAAAAATAACAAATATTTAATCAAAATCAAAGTGACAAGAATTACAGCTATATTTAAAGTGTTAAAAAACGCCAAAAATTTATCTACGACAATATCTATCGAATCAAATAATAAAATTTCATTAGATCATGTCCAGAGTACTCAGTATTCAGCCATATGTACATTACATCTACGAGTATAAAGAAATTGGTATTCTGAAATGTTGAAACATCGGATCAAATGAAATAAAATTGGGGTTTCAACGATGTAAAGGATTTTTGAATACGTTTGAAAATTCATATACCTACATATATCTATGGAGAAATAGCACTCGAAAAAAGGGAAAACAAAAAAAAAACCAAACCAGCTGAATCAGTGAAAATTGTCAACAATCGACAAAATAGAAAACGAGATTTAGGTTAAAATTGTCAATATACTTGGTGTGACACTGTCGAGGAAGCTCAAATGTATGTGAATAAAATGAGAGTACATTTTTTTTTTTTCGTTTTAAATCAATCAAATAAATCACGTCATTTAATTACTTCAAATCAATAACTCATTAAATTGAAATATTTTCACGTATACATACACGGTCCATATCCTTTTTCAATAAAATCATTAAAGCAGAATGTCCCTTTTTGTCTATTGTAAATTATTGCACTAACTACACACTGTTATACATATACATATGTGCATACACATATGTAGGTATATATAGAGTTGATTTGAATTTAAAAGCAAGTTGTAAAGCTTTTAAAGCTTTTTATGTACCGACATCATATTGGAATACATCCATATCAACACAATGCAATATAATGCTCTAATATATCCTATGGACAAATCGCGTTGATAGTGATCATATAAAAACGATTTAGCATCCACACAGTCAGATATTATACAAAGACAAAAAAAAACCAACAACAAAAAAAAACATCGAGATCTATCTCTGGTCTGCTGGGATGGATGTAATTGGTTCTTTGAGGATATACTGTAACATTTTAAGGTAGGTAGAGGATAGTTGAATGAATGAACAGTGATGTTCGAGTTATTTTGATTTTTTTTTCTTTTTTTTTTTTTTTTTTAAAACGACAATCGATTGAAGAACAAACACAAACTGTAAGGACTACACTATTTATGAGGGTTGTTTTATGACCAATGAATATAGCGAGAAAACGAAATCCTTTCGCTTGTCGTTTTTGTTTGTCAAATAGAAAAGTGTTAACGAAATTGAGGGTAAAAATTGGAAATTTGTGGACGTGTGATTTGAATGTTTTATTTTGTTGATTCGTTTAAAGACAAACCTATGAAAAGGATGATTTTGGTTATCCGGTAAAGGTGCTTGTGCAAGATTGTGGAGCACTTTGAATTATGTTGATAAAATTTTATTTATTTTCAACACGTTTCTGTATATCCTCTACAGAAAGGTTTTTTTCTGTGAACCATTCCAAATGTATAGCAATAACCGGGCCTAAACGCAAAAAGAAAGAAAAACTGTTTTTGAAATAGATCTCGGAGATTTTTTTTTCTTCTAAGCAATTGAAACATCGTAATGACTTATTATTAGATTCTTGGTATAAAGATAAAGTATGGATAAATAAATAAAGTGAAGGCAAATATGAAAAAAAAAAATATTTAATGAACGGAATTTTTCTTTTTCCTTTTTGTTTTAATAATTTTTCCCAAAAAAAAAATTAAATACTTGTAGGAACTGGAAAAATTTTCCCTAAACTGCAGTCCCTTAAATGCTGATTCTTACTACTTATGAGTGTAACAAAAATCATGGTAGGTACATTAAGTAGATATACCCCAGTTGGACTTGAACTCGAAACCTCCCGCTCCAAAGGCAACCACTCAATACACTCAGCCATTTGGTCCGTAATTTTTTAAAAAAATTGTGCCATCCAAAATGTTAATCTCTGCTATTTTAAGACTGATCGGTATGAAATTGTATCTATGGCTTTTGAATAAAAAACCTTTGTTTTCGACAGCAAGACAGTTGGGCATTTATTTCAATAAGTCCCCAAAAACATTTTCGCCAATTTTTCTTTTCATTATTTAATCATTCACAAAAACAAGCCCCCCTTCAACCACCACTAAAAAAAAGAAATTGTAAAGTTTTTATACTCAGAATTTAACTATAAAAGAGCTCCCGTCAACCTAAAAAAATTTATTACTCAATTTCTTCAAAGATCATTATATTTTATTGCTTCGTTTATATTGTTCCTTTCCAAATACCGCCAATCTGTAATTATAATGAGCTACACAATTGTAAACACACATAAATACATAGTGTTGGTGCCAATCTTATAAATTCGTACCTTACCTCACACTTTCTTTCTTTCTTTCTTCCTTAACAAAAACAAAAAAAAAAATTTTTATCGAATAACACAAAAACAAAAGCCATTTAACTGAAATCTAAATAAAAATGAAACAATTACCTACTTTGACAACTTCTATATACTACCTACTTAAATATATTTATGTAAGTTAGACACAATTTAATAGATAAAATATGTAAAGATGTTTTCTATTTTCTACCCCATTCCCTATTCTCATCCATAAATTCTTCATCCAAAAACAAGAACCGCACACAATTTTACCAAACTGAAAAATTTGCATTTTCCGACACGGTTGTAAAACCAAATAGAATAGAAACACCTTTTTCGTGTCATAGTCACGGCCAAGACAGCACAGCCATTTTCCTTGTCCTCCCATCGAAATCACACAAAAAAAAAACAAAAAAAAAAAAAAAAAACAGTGTGTGATAACTCTTTGAAAATTGTGGGTTTGGTTTTCTGGCACGTATCAACTTTGTGCACCCAGTTCCAGTTTACTTTGAATATATGGTAATATATTTTGGGGAATTTAATACACCATTTGAAAAATCGATTTCGCATAATTTACCATCGAGAAAATTTTCTTTCTTCCTATTTTAAATAATATTTACATTAATGTCATAATAGTTACCTACGACCATTTATTTTAATTTTGTTTGACAGGCAAATTGAAAAAGGATTTCCATTCAATCATTAATTCTCTGTCACGAAAATCAGGTATAACGTTATACTATAGAGCTTTTTCGTAGCATCCCGATGATGGTAAAAAGCTCTTAAATAGATAAGGCGTAACATGGAATAGTGTTTTCCATCTTTCCCATTCTGCCAAACAATTCAAAACATCATCAATCGTTGTTTTTGTAACAAACAATCTAAAAACCAACCTCCAACTCTAATTTAAACAGCTTTTGCCACACATTGTGTGTGGTATGCTATCAATGGTTTTTCTATATTACCGGAAAAACAATCCGGATGAATATGGTATGTATGTATTGTATCTATGGTATATATGTAGATATGGTAGCATATTTATGGGTATTCCATAATTGAAAATTAAACGGTTACTGGTAAAAGGTGGAAATTAGTATGGAAATTTTACTTTTTAAAAGCAGCGTTGCTTACATTTTAAGAGGATAATCTTAATAATTTAATAATCTAAAATGAGTCTAAAATCGGACAAAATTAAGTCAAATTTTTAAAAAAAAGTATAAACTCAAAAAGGAGATGTAATGTACTGTCTAGTTATTACTAAAATACATGCAATCAGAAGGTTTTTTCGTTTCTAGTGTGGTATAAAGTATAGATTTCCATTTTTTCTACGTAACCATCCGAAATGTTATAATGTTTGATATAGGATTTTTTTTATATTTATATTTATACTTAATAATGAAATATGTTGTACCACAGTACTTAATTGTACCAAAGCGGTCTATTTAGGTTCTTAACCAGTCGATTAAAGAGTTTTCTTTAAAAATCGTATACTATTTTTGAATTAATATAGAGATTTAGGTAAAGATAACAAATCTCCGGCCCTAATTCAACGTCCTTCCTCCATATTCAAAGGATTAATACATAATATTACAATTTGTAGACCTCTACACAAACGTATGAATATTTTATTGTGAAAATTTGTTTGAATTCCGGTTCATGTAATTTATTTATTTACTATTTTCGGTAACTTTTTTTTTTATTATGGTTTCACCATAAAAATAAGCAAAACATATTCGGACTAATCTCCATTCTGTTGTTAAAACTTGTCTAAGAAGTAACGGTCTAACGGACAGAGAGTTCCACACAATACTCAAGACTATATGGATGCCATAAAAGACAGATAAAAATGATTAGAATTAGGAAAGTTTGAACATTACCATGAATGTAACATTTCCTATATACAATAAACAAGAGTTCTACAACGTTGTTAAATTATTTTCAAATGGCCTATATTCTAGATCCATCTGCACCTCTTTTCTTAGCATTTCACACACGATATGGTGAAAGGACATGCGGTAATAGACTGTATGGAGAACGAACGACACACATCTACCATAGTAAATTATACAATAAATTTATTCCTGGTGAAGCTTTTAAAGGTTGAAAGCTCTATATATATATCTATATATATGTATACATGCTATGAAATATATATACCTACAACTATGTAATATATGTATAAGTGAAAATACATAAAATACGGTACATTTATGGTGTATGACCGCAGAGGTACCATATATTATTAAAACTATGTCCAAAGTTAAGTTTCTAAAATGTAATAATATTCATGGCCCATGGGTCTTCATTACAATTAACGCTGGAAAAGGAAGATATATGTAAGTTCTGTTGCAACGTTGAAATGGTTTATATATATATACTTATATATATATATATATGCGTGAACGATGGTATTTGAGGTATAACATTTCTAATTGTTAAGAGTATTGTGGTTGAAATATAATGTCTCTTAGGTGATACATTTTATGACTAATTGAAATAGCAGAAGACTCCTTCGTACATATATTTGAATGAATTTGATATGAACTTCATATTTATATACTTTATGTAGATATAAAGTAAATTGCACAATGTCTTATGGTTTTCGTTTAAAATATATATAATATAGTTACAAGTTGCATATACATATGTATATACAGGGTGCGCCATCTAGACAGGACCTATTGAAATGTTGAATAACTCCGCCATTTTTCAGCCGATTTTGGAAAAT
>JANSTT010019440.1:0-11471 GCA_026745375.1 Platyura marginata
AACCCCAGTCGGACTTGAACCCGGGACCTCCCGCTCCAAAGGCAACCACTCAATCCACTGAGCCATTTGGTCGGTAGCAATGTAGATACTTTATGAGTTCATTTTTGGGTCTCAATTTGCAAAAAAAAAAAATTGTTTTGCGTCCCCATGAGAAAATATATTGTTTTTAATGCAAATTTTAGGGATTCGTGAAAAAATATTATTTATGAAAATTATATCGATGGTTATTTGAGAAAAGGCCTAACCCTCATTTTTCAAATTTTTCAGGAGAGACAAAAAAAAAACGAAATATTTTTACACATCATTTTAACGAAGAGAATGTTAAAAAGCGGAGAAAATTATGTTATGCCAAATAGTATCAAATATCCAAAATTACAAGATTTAATAAAAAAACCATTTTTTGTAAAAAAATTGTTGTTAGGGCCTTTTCTCAAAAAACAATCGATGTATAACATACGTAGGTACTTATAATACTTATATGGGAAAAAATCATTAATTTTGTTCGCATAGACATTTTTTTTGTTTGACTAGTAAATTTCCAACTATTCTACCAGTAACGTAGCGTGGGATTTATTTTTGCCTATACAAAAGTACTTTCGAAATTCTTACTTTAATCCACCTAACTTCATTAATTGTTTTAATATTATAACTAAGATAATCTTACTTCAAGTTAAATTTTATTTCCAATCTTTCTTGTCTTATAAATTATTTTCGATTTTCTAAAAAAATTTCGAAAAAATCATCAAAATATGCAATTCAAAACTGGGTATTCTGCAAGAGAATTTCTCTATAAATAATTAAGCTTGCAAAATAATCAGTATAGGCAAAAATAAAACCCACGCTACGTTACTGTAATTCTGTAATTCTACATAGTCTCTATTAGATGTACTGAAATCATTGCGAAGTTTTAATTGAAATGAATTGTTTGTGTCTACAAATTTAGATTGTTCATTTAGAAATTCAGAAGAACAAATTATTCCTCAGTTTTAATATTTGTGTGCCAGGTAAGTCATTTTTTATGTCTTAAGACGAAATAATTGATTAATCATAAAGATAGGAAAAAAAGCTAATAATCTGTCATAGAGTGGAATTAAATTCATGTCTTTTATTTGGTCTATAGAATTAATTTGTCTTATAATGTAGTTTTGAAAAGTGAAGGGGAAAAGTAATTAAGAAGGCGAAAGTAAGAACATTTAGCAACAAATCTGAACCAAATTACAATAATTGATAATTAAATAAATTTGTATTTTAATTTTAATCCTATTTCAGTTAGGTACATTATTAGAAGTGCAAAATTGGACAAATATCACTACAAAATAACTTTTTGACGAATCGTCTGCTAATTACCAGGCCATTACTACATATTAGAGTACAATTGACAATTTTGCCAAACATTTAAAAGTAAATTTATAATTACTGAGCTACAATTCAATGCAGTAGGTATGATATGGTTGGGATATAAATTATTGTGTATTGAAATTCACATTCACAAAATGTACCAAATCCTATTTCAACAACCAAAATAATCCATGCAAAGTTTATCAAGTTACCTACTAATTTCTCTGAGTTCAGTGCATATCGCAATTAACAATTACATCGGTAAGCAAATTAGGAACAATTCAATATAACTCTGATTGTCAGTTGACTGGCGGTTTTATAACTAAGTTATTCGCTTCAGTAATAACAGTTCCATGTTCGAATATATTTGTATATAGCAAAGTCTACCCACCTATACATACATATATTGTAGAATGAAAAGTTATATTAAAGTATATACCTAAGTGTAGGTTATACAAAAATGTACATATTTAAGTTTGTCTATTTTCAATAAAAAATGATCGGACACAACTGGGAGTAATATTCAAAAATCACAATTTTGTTTAATACTTCAGACTCCAGTGAATAAGACATTCAAAAAGTTCTCACTACAATAAATATAAAATATTCAAAATAATGGCAAGACTTTTTCAGTTATTGTCCTTTAAAAAGACAAAGTGTCATCCCTTAAAGATATAACAGCCCCATAAAGCGTATATTTGTTTCAATTATTAACTAAGAATAGCACTTCGTACTTCTTTACCATGTTGTAAAGTTTAATGTTTTTCTGTACCAAGTATAACGGTGGTTGAAAGTGTATAGTCATGAAAATAAACTGCTTTTCTAATATTTTAAGATGGGTTTTTTTTTACGCCACTGCAGGTTGACAATATTTTCATTGTTTTTTATCTTTTTACTTTTAATAGGTTGAATATTACTGTACAGAAAAAGCCACCCTAATGAATGTATTCGATATAATTAACAAGATATTTTTTTTAACTACTTAGATTTTTAGAATGTTCTGAAATGTCCAGCTTTATGCGATGAGAAGAGAGTTCCAATTAATGATCCCATGAACGAAGAGGAGCGAATCATGGATTATCTGCATTATATTAATTTTTAAATAAAAAGCCTTACTCTCCGGCTTAATAGTGTTTAAACCATTAAATATTTTTCTTAAGCAAGTAATTTTTTTTTGTTACTTTAGATACTTGCAACAAACGCCTACCGTACACTACCTAGATTAGATAAATATTTTAAAATCAAACTAATCGATTTTTTTTTTTTTTCATTCTATGATGTTACTTTTCTTTTAAATTTTTGTCATGTTTACCAAATTTGAGGAAGAAAATAAACCGATAAAAAACACTCTAAGTAAGAAAATCAAATTTCAATATTTTTTATTTCTATATATTCCTATAAGAGAAATCCCACCAATAAGCTTTAATACAAATACAAGACTTTAAAAAAAAACTCATCAATCATACATAATTTCGAAATAGAAAAGCCTACAATTCCAATTCCATATATCGATTATTTAGCAAGGAACTCTAACAAAAAAAAAACATTAAAAAATTCACACCTGCACTGCAGATTTTCACATTTCAGTATATAAATTCGCCATGGGATCAGAGAACCCTGGTATGTGAGCTGAATTTGACATAAGTGTCAGGTAGGGTGAGATGGAAAATGGAATTGAAGGGATTTGAATCATTTATATATTGTCTTCATGCTCGTGTATAGGTACCTACCCATACCCATATATGGCTTTAACAAATTTACCGCTTATCGTCGCTAATTCAATTTGTTTTGATTTGTTATATAATCAATAAAGTGTATATATACTCAAAAATTTACGAACACTCACAACCGCAGCCACAATATATGTATGTAGGTAGGTATGTACGTACATAGCAGACAGCAATTTTTATACCTATCAAAATGAAATTTTTTTTTTCTTCTCCAAACCAAGTGTAATATATAATTCATTTATTTCTCCCCGAAGAATAACATTGATAATGAGAAAAAATATGAAGTCTGGGCTTAGTTAACCGGAGGAGACCTAAATTAAATTATTTCGCATACAATAAAAAAAAAAAAAAGAAAAAAAAAAGTTTGGCTTCGTGCTTTTGGGATTTACCACAGTTTTGCGCGAACACACTCTGTACATAATTATATTTGAGAGAAAAGTTTTATTATATTTTTCATGCCTTCCGGAAAAAAAAAGAAAATAAAAATAGGAAAAAAAAATTCAAATGAAAATTCAACGCGGTATCCACACATATTATATATACTTCCTGTCATTAATCCCTCAAGAGCAACTTATCATTTTATTTTGACCTTTCGCCATTGCATGTACGGTAATGAAGATCAAAAGCTTGGAATTTGGATAATTTATATAGGGGGGTAGAAATAATAAAAAAAAAAAAATTCAATCCAATTAAAATGTATGCAAAATAATCATGAGTAATTTTAGATTTCTTTCTATGTGAGGAGGTAGGTAGGTACCCACATACTTTGGATTTAAATTTCTAATAATTATGTCCAAAAATTCTGAATTTTTATATTGTTGAAAGTTTCAAATAAATTAGATGTCCTTTTTTATCCCTTTTCACTAATTTTTTTTTTTTTATATTTTAAATGAGAAAACGACAAAAATTTTTTTAACAGGATGATAAATTATGCGTTAAAAGTTTAAGATTTATAGAGGATACGCAGTTTTTTCATTTTTGTGTTAGCGTAATGACGTATAGTACAAATTTATTATTAATAAAAAAATTTATTATCCTTTGTCCTACTACCAACCGCAACCAACCAAGATAATTGTTTCCCTTAAATAACAAAAATCATTCCAATTCGAATATAATTTTTCATTCTAGGTAAAAACAAACAGAACAATATTACATTCACGTACAGCATTTTGGTTTTTTTTTTTTTCTTTTTAATTTAAAAAGAAAGAAATGGACATGGCGAGGGCAGTATTCCCTTGACAGCTAGGTCATATTTTATTGTGAAATGAAACAAAGTTGCGGTTCAACTTTTTATAATTCACCGTGTACCAACAAAACGTCTTACTCTTGGGGAATGAATAGTTTTGATCACATATTTTATACATATAGGGAATAACGAAAAACATACATATATGTATGTGTATAGGTACATATGTAGAGAAAATACTTAAAGGGACGCTTTGGTAATTTTAAACAAATATTTTTTTCTAAAAATATACCAACATTGTTTAATGTTTTGAATAGTCAGTAAATTAAAATACCAAAATGCCTATTTGACTATTTTGTGGCGATTAGAATTTTTTTACACTAACAAAGCACAAGTATTTTTTAAAAATATTTTTTTTTATTTAAATGTCCTTCATGGTATAATTTTTATAACTAGACTACTATTTTAGACAGAATTTGTATTTATTTATAAAAAAAATATGAAAAAATCGTAGACAATAACAAAAATGTGTCCATAACTTCTGACAACAAGTTACTCTCATTGCGTACATTTGTTCAATCGCATAATTTAAAATATCAGTATGATTGATAATGATCCCTAAAAAATTTCTGATTCCAAACACCCATAATTTCAGAATACCTAATCAGAACATTTAGGTTTTGATCCATATTTTTTTTTTAAAATGGCTTGAAATGGCCAAAACCCTTTGGACTTTCTTCGTAATATTAAAAAACAATACTGTTAAGGAGAAACATCCTCGAAAATATACTCTTTTTTTTAATTTAAAAAAAACTCCAATATTAAATGGATTTTTTAATGACTTGGTCACTTCTTGCTGTATAATGCCCACTATATGTATAAATGTCTATCTATAACCTACAATCCATCACACACACACACACACACACATCCCTTTCAATAATTAAAATTAACGTACAGCATCATGTGACCACGTTATATTCTAATTTCTAATGTCTTGATGGTCCCATTGGAATTCATTGCGAATTTACTGCATTACAAACATTAAATGTCCATATTGTTGTTGCAACTATATTTCTGTCAACCGCGTCGATACTCACAGTCACATATTCAAGTTGAGTTTCTGGTGTGAATAATTTAAGAGCCATCACATTCGACATTAGAATGGCATAAGTGGAATAGCAATGTACAGTCTGTGAATTGTAAATATATCTATGATTCTACAATATACTTATTTATGGTTGCATTCGGAGGAGTGTTTCATAAATTATATGGCTAATAGGATTATAGTGCATTTTCACATATTAAATATCCAATTAGAATCACTATGTCTGGGATTAATCATAAAATTTTCTTATTTTCTTATTTGTTTCTTGAAAAATAAACGTTAAAAGCGCATGAATTGCTCCGCCCTCTGAAACTTTCTCAAAACATGAATATCCTATCCTCTCCACCCATAAAATCTTCTTATAACACATAGCCTTGCTATATTTATTATTTTGCACAGCTTTTGCAATGTGATACATAAACTATACTCTAGCACTTATATGATATATATATACATACATATATTGTACATGGTGTCGGTTTATATGTATACTTACATAGAATTTTCCTTTTGGAAAACTCATCACAATTTACAAATCATATATTATTTCTGAGGTCGGACTAAAGTAAATTTGATGATTTGATTCAAAATGTAATAAATAAATAAGGGTTGTGAAAATTTAATGATAACATTTCTTTCTTAAACAATAGTCATTTATCATGAATGATAAGGGCACCTAAGGAATATTTTTTTTATTTTTTTTGTTTATATGAACAAAAATGTATGTAATTATGTAATGTTGAGCAATTGTTCAACCCTATAGAAATAATTTAAATTTTCCATAAATAAAGGTTCACATTCCACATATACCATCCTAAGGGATTGAAATAATTGACTTAGAAACCGGACATAGAATCATCTATTGTGTATGATGATGGCCATCTTCCCTTGAGATAGAAATTACCCTTTCCTTTGTCCCTTTGATCTAACAACAAATATAGATTCTAAATAGAGCTGTTTTAGGTTTTATATCTAAAAAAGGAATAGTTGTAAAGAAGAATCTTAAATTAGTCCAAATTTAATATATGAGAAATTTACAGTCAGAAATCCACTCAAATGTTATGAAGTAGTTAGATTCCCTATAATTCTTTTGCATTTAAGTTACGTCGATAAAAATTGATTAACCACTCAGTAAGCTTAACAGCCACATTACAGCATTAGCAATGAATTTATCATCAAATTGTCTTAAATACAAATTTCGTCATTGTAATATAAGTTTCATGAATGTTACTATTGAAACCATGGAGAGAAATAAATCTAGGAATGCTGGAACATTCTGGCTGTTTTTGTTAGCAATTTTTAAAAACTACTGTATATTTATAAACCATTTAGAGTCTATAAATCTGCTAATAAAAAAGCAAATCTGAGCGAAGCAAGTATTGTTGCTATGAAAAGAAAATTATATCAAACAATGCTGTGAGACTTCATATCTACACGTACCAGCACATTGAAGTTAAACATTTTTGAAAAGTATTCAATTGATTTTTAGGACATTCACTTGCCTACATACAATAAATAGCCTAGAGACCACCAACGTTTCTCATTTAATTAGAAGTTTTTCAATTATTTATCTATATATAAATAAATTAAGCATATTAGGTATTGTATTTTATACTTAACTATAACTACAAATGCTTAACTGTATATTTGATTATTCTTACATTCAAGAGATTATTTGCAATTACAATTATTCTCGATAAGTTGACTATATAATGTCATATATAGTCGTATATCGTACTCGAAACTATTTTACTTCGATTTGTTTTTATGGAAAATAATGAATGTAAATTGAATTGAAGAAATAATTCATTCTTTTGAGAAAAGATCACTTGAAATACACAACACGCAATTTCTATAGCAAAAACCTGTTAAATTTGGTGTTACAATCGAACCGAACCGTCCGTCATCATGATGCATATAGACTATTACTGACCAACAGAATAAATTTGTGTGTTATGATTTGTATCCATTACGTGTTTTGTTAGTTAGATTTTTGTTTCCTTTTGTTTGTTGGAAGAATTTCTTTGTTAGCCTGGCTAATGTAACAACCTAAATATAGGTGATCTTATCTATCATTTTGAGCAATTTGATTTGGATTTGTCTAAGGAATTTATTATCAAACATAAAAATGTCATCATTAGAATCGCACCCCATCCAGCTAACAATAACTAGTACTGGTGTATATTTTCGGTTGAAGATGATATCGTGATCAACAATCATACAATAGTACATTGCTCTAAGTGCCTGAACATTAGGCAGGAAATAAGAAGACTGGCTCAAAAACGTCTTTTAATAGACATTGACTTGAACTTTATTTAAAAATGATTATTAGACAGGACCAATCCTAAAAAAATGCGATATTAAAATAGAAGCAGCTAAATACTTTATGTTTGAATGAAATCTTCGAAGATATTTTTCTAAAATGTCCTCCCCCTCAAATGTAAAGGATAATTAGAAATGTTTCGATCAACAAGATATAGCAAGTGGCAACTTAACTTAAAGTTCTTTATTAATTTATGAGAAAATTGGGTTTAGGCGTGCACAAAGAACCTAGTTCTAACTAAAGTGACTAGTATTATGACCGCATGTATTTTTTCTTGAAAATAGAATCAATTATTTCTTAAAATTGTAATTTCTTTGTCAAATTCTAATTATTATTGTAATTAATATATTAAAAATATTATTTTTTACATTCAATACTAAAACTCAATATCATTTATCTGCTTTACCGACTTCATACATTCACAAAACTCACTGAATTTTATGTTACAGCCCACTAATGTATGAATAGAAAGCTTAAATAAATAAGAAGGAGAAATATATGCTGTTGGTAGGCGGCAACATAATCTGACAGTATTTCTCTTGTTTTTTGAAAATGAGAGATTCCGACCGATCTGAACTTTTCATTTGAACTCTCTTCACAGTTGATTGTCAGATTTTTCTCAGAAATCAATTGCGACGTAGTAGCACTTCTTGGCTGACTGCTTAAGCTTGCGAATATGTGTACGTATTCAAAATTATAAAATTATAGATTTTTTTTTTAAAGTACATACATTACATCAGAAATTAAAATGACGAAATTGTGATAATTCTATTGTTTATTTTGTTTGTTTGTTTGTTAAAGTGTTTCTTAATATTTATTCAATTATGATAAATTTATTTGCGTGTGTTTCTAGTGCTTTAATTTTTTACGATTAAAAAAATCTACAATTAGTTTTTAGTTTATACAATATTAATTAATATGATGCATGTTATTGTGAATGTAATTATAGAGAGTTCAATAAATTCGATATAATTAATATTTAATGATTACCAATTGCAATTATGTTTCATAAATTAGCATTATTAATATTAAAAGTGAAAAATTAGTTTATAATCAAATATTTTGCGACTGTCATTTCTGTTTTAAACTAAATTTTACAAAAATTATTTGTTTAGTTGGTCTTTAGTTATACTAAAAATGTTCATAGATTAAATAAAAATTAATACGAAATGTTTTTAAAAAATTATGTTCTCACATTAGTGTTGGAATGTATTTATCCTCCTAACTAGTATAAAATACGAAATTAAAAAAAAAATAATAAAGCTCAAAATATAATTAAAACTTTTAACACACCTAATCGTATAATTTACTATAAAATTCACAGGTACCACCAACACTTTCAAACCATAATTTCTGTTCAATACCGCTTGGAACCATACTAGGTACGTATCTGCCAGTCATTCTACATTCATTGCATTTATTTTAGAACATTTTTTAAAGGTGAGTCTTGCATCCATGATCGTGTTTCATCATCAGCTGTCTAATTATTGTCTCTATGTATAAAACTTTGTAGTTTCGTTAGGTTTTTGGTTTTAATGTAAGGGTTGTCACAACATAAAAATTTTATATAAAATATATTTTTTTTTTAAATTTTTACAGAATTGATTTGAAAAGAATTTCTTTTAAAACCATGAAATAGTCTTGAAATATTAAAAAAACAGCAGATATTAGGTATCTAGATCGATAGGGAATAAGGGATGGAACGAGTGAAATTTATTAGAAATTTAATAATTTTTGCTGATTGTTGAACGTTTGTATTCAATCAGCATATTGATTTATTTATTTATTTTATATCGACGCCATTTTTGTCCTTTTCCCTTATGAGTAAATATTTGTTTCTTTGAAGTTTACAAACACATTTTTTTTTAACTTATATGTATGTAAATAAAACGTTGCATATCTATATATGGTATATATGTTTATATCAAAACTAAAAAAATTATCACAAAAATCATTAACAAAAGTCATGTTTTCGACATTTTGTGTTCTTTTCTTAAAGACCCTAAAAGGACTACAAAATGTCAACATTTAAAAAGCCTCAAATAAATGTTGTCACTTATTCACAATTTTATGTCACAATTTTTCATTTCAGCCCAAACATTTCTGGATTCACCCTGTATATTATAAAAATCAATAAAAGACACTGAGAAAAATAAAATTGATATTTTTAATCCAATTTTTGCAACCAAAATATACGAGTGTATAAGATAAGGGTCAATACAAAGTTTTTAAATTTTTTTTAATAATGATGTTAAAAATATGTTAATTATTTTTTATTGTGTAGGTACCTAGCTATCCATAACTATCATACATGAGTCATAAAAAAAAAGAAAAATTTTCAAAATGAAAACTTTATATTCGCTGTTAAACCAAAATTATTTCCACATAGAATAAATATGCCTACCTGTACCTGTACCTGTCTGTACCTAAAGGGAGCATTGAGCAATGAGCAACCTTTTATTTTATCGTTTGCAATGTTGTGTACGCCTTTTTATCCATAAAAATGAAACGAAAGCATAAAAACGTTTATGTATTATGCAAAAAATGCATTTTTCAAAGCAAAAAACTTTTTGTAATCTCAAGGGAGACAATAAAAAATGGCACTCGTTTAATTGTTAACGAGGTGTCCGTTATGAATAATCCGCTAATTTGTGTCTATTTGCTGCATTTTTTCATCTCTTGGTCTTTTATTTTGTTTTTCGTCGGTATTTTTTTGTTTTTTTTTTGTTTTTTGTTTTGTTTGTTTTATTTTTCAGGAAGCGTTCACAAATAAACACAAACATTATAATGTCAGAGGATACATAGAATATTGATCGAAAACATTTAGTGCGTTCATGTTCATGGATTATTTATATGACAAACAATTTAAATGTTTGTTTTAAAGCAATTTGTTTTGCACGTGTCTGACAAACGTTTTAAGCACTATCATCTAATTACTGTAACTAAAAATGATTTAATTGCAATTTTATTTTTGTTTTATTCATTCTTATTAGATTCATGTTGTGAAAGAACAACTAACTATATATGTATGTACATCTAAGAAGGGTTCAATTCCAAAAGAGTTACACAATAATTAGTTTTATCCAAAAAAAAAATCTGTCTGAATGGAACAATAAAATGAACAGTCACAAAATGGGTGAAGGAATAAAATACGGTTTTGGGATATCTACATTAAAATTGCACATAACTAACTGTACGATGTTCATCAACCCCAATATTATTATTTATGTATATGAAATTGAAGGGGATTACTTGAAATTTAATCCTAGTAGCAACTGTTCTTTTGTACTTAATTGGACCTAACTAGATTCTAATCATAAATATAAAACGAATAAATGCTACTTTTGAATTTAGAGATACGTTATCTGGCTATCGAATGAACTTTGTTCTTTTACTTTGCATAGAAATGTTTGTTTTGAGTTTTTTTTTTGTTATTTTGATTTTATATAGTATCATCAATGTCATTCGTCATATAAATACAGTAACAAATGGATAATGAGACAATTCGATTTTAGTATGTTTTTTGAACACTACAGGGATGTGAAAATTTAAATTTAATTTGCTTAAGAGGGAAGACCTAGTAAGAATTTTCAATTTTCCATTTCCTAAAACTAGAATATCTTACGAATATTTTCCGACCAGCTACATGTAAATCGCACCATTATTTGTCGAGATATAAAACTTTGAAGGGTGCCGTGTCTGAGACATACAAACCGTACTCAAAACTTTGAACGCGTTTTTCTCGAAACCATGTTTTCGAAGTCGGTGATCACTATAACTCGAGAA
>JANSTT010019441.1:0-11466 GCA_026745375.1 Platyura marginata
TCTTGATCACGGACAGACGGACGGACATGCATATTTCGACTTAGAATTTCAAGAGAAAGACAATGGTGTTGAAATTTGTTTCTACAATGAGTATTAAGTGGCGTTACAAACTCCGTACCAAAGTTATAAAACCCTTGATTAACATTATACGGGTATAAAAATCGATCATTGTACATTGGTGTGATCAGTTTTGGTATCATAAAAAATGTCTTCATGAATAAATTTAGTTTAATTTTAATTTTTGTTTGTTAACCCTTTCCTGTTCAAAATGCACGAACCTTAAAGGGTTAACTTTTTGCAAATATTTTATTTGGGCAAAAAATGCTGGAAATTTAAAATAATATAAAAATACAAAGTTTCAAAATCACGTCTTTAATATTAAAATCAAAAGTTTTTTTTAAAAAATATTCAATATATGGAATAATGGAAAATATGGAATATTTCTCACGAGTCGCCACTGATTCTTTTTCTCTATTTTTAAAACTAATTTTGTATCTAAAAATGTCCCTTAAATTTATTATTAGCGATCAGATCGTTGCTATACTACGAATACTAATAGAAGAAGCTACAGTGTACAGTGCGAGTAAATCATAGGAATACAGGGAAGACAATTGAATACACTGGGAACAGTTCCAGTAGAATGTGCTGCTCGTTTGAAAGTTCCAGTATATAATAAATGTCGTTCTTCATAAATTTTACTGTCAGTAGAAATTACTTCCAATACAATAGATTCGACTGAATTTCCCGTGAATCCATCCAATAAATTTTTTTTTTCCAATTTACCGATCGCGAAATTTTTATATTTTCAGATCATAATAAAAAGAAATAATTTGTGAAAAAAATCCTCTGAACCTTCAATGGACCCCTTATTTTACGCCTTTAGAGATTTGTTTTTTTTTTTTGCAATTACGATTCAATTAATATTACATTTTTTTTTTCTTATATTTCTAGGACTTATCCATTCGGGAAAGCTACACGTTGAAGATAAATTATCGGATGCCCAAAGTAAACCAATTGAGGTACATCAATATTTGATGTTTTATAGATTTTTTATTTGTTTGTTCATCAATTTGTGAATTTAATTTCATTTCATATTCATTATTAATAATTCATTCCAGCTTTCCAATCTGTCCATTTTATATTATATTAAGTACCTATCTGTCTATTATTTGCCTATCAACTTTTACCCTAAAGCTTTTATATTATCAATCAAATCGATAATTTATTAATCAATTTCCACTTTCCACTTTCCGCTTTCCATCAACCATTAGATAACAGTATCATTTGACGTTATGTATATATCGCCTGAAGATGAAGCCGGTAACTTTGAACCGACAAACCTTGTTAGTTCAATACAACAAAACTGTATCGATGACGATCAACAAATGCTTCTTGACATTGAACAAAATATAGCAAACTTGGAGAAAAGTTAGTGACCAAAATGTTTATCCAAAAAAAAAAAAAACAAAAAAAAAAACTTTTCCATATTGTAGACATTGAAAACTCATCTCAGCATAATAAAAAACGTCACATTTTGAAGCGTGTTATATCTCAAGGAACAGATGAAAAATCCCAAAATGCGAAAAACGACGGAAAATCGATCACCGTAAATATTGTTATGAATTCGAAAGGGGATGTGTTAGCAATACTAATAATGTGAATATTTTACGCATGTAAATATAGGAACGAGCAACAGGCCGTCAATCAAACAATTCATCGGAACGCAGAGTAACTTTAAGGACTGTTAGGCAATTTATGAAATTGGGTAAACAGAGACATCATTCAGCGTCACGGGATAGTAGTACAGAGGATGAGAGCAAGTAAGAAAAGTTTTTTTTTGTTTTTTTTTTTGAATTTTATTGTTTTTGGTACTTTAATTTAATTTTGGAAATGTGTTTGGGGAAAAAAAAAGATCTCGCATAAGTGACGTTGAAGCAGCAGTTACATCAGGACTAGAATCACAAAATGAACAAACTGATAATATATCGCAAGCGGAAAGTATACAGTCGGGTGCTTCGAGTGATGTTGAGGAAGGAAATAATTACGATTCAAGGAGTAAAAGGTAATAAATTATTTATTTAATTTTTATGAATCATTAACCAAAATAATAATTTAAATGTCATTTTGAGCAGAATTACTGGGGCCTAATTATGAAATGCGTTTCGTTTCTGCGCGAATTGCATTTTTATTCGATTCTCAAATGAGATGCCCATTCGTTTTAGGTATTAGGAAATGCGCTATGCTTTTGATAGTAATCATAACCTCTAAATTTTCGGATTTCTATTCAATGTCTTACTAAAACTTATTTTTAATAGTAAGGATAAAACGAAATTAAAACATGGTGTCAGGTGTGTAGATATTGTTTCATTTTGACTCCAATTAATATTTTTAACGTACTAAAACATTATTGTTCATAACATTCTACTAGCAATTCTGTGTGTTGTTCAGGATTCAACTATCCATATGGCATTTGTATTCCTTTTTTTGGCGCAAATTGTTAGAGAACATCAACAATATCCTTTAGTAGAGAACACGGAGTAAATGAATATTCTTTTTATACCCGTGTAATGTGATGCTAGTCAACTAGTCAACTTTGGTACAGAGTTTGTAACGTTTCTGTGCCATGTCCGTGATCAAGATTCCTCCATTTTAGTATTTTGCCAATTAGGAGTAATAAAAAGTTTGGACACTATCTCAATATTTAGGTTTAGCCTGGCCCTTGGTCAGTTCATTGTAAACGCTCTCCACATAATCCTTTTCGATGATCTTTCTCACTAAATTCGTACGTAAATAATTAAAAATATATTGTATTTACTTACATTTTCTTAAATAAATAACAACAACGAAACACAATGCCCGAAACTTACTGTCAAAAATCGAATCGAATGTCGTTCGATGTGGACAAAATCGCATTTCATAATACGAACGAAATGAAAAACGCACCGTAAGAATATTCGATCGCATGTCATAATACCAAATCATTCGATCGCACGTTCGATTCGATTGTATTATTGCGCATCGCATTTCATAATTAGGTCCCTGATTGAACAAAAGATAGAAACTGAGTAGTGACGTAAGGGTTGGTTTTAAAAATAAAGAAGCAGAATTTTTTCATATTATCAAGAACAAACCGATATCGATAGGATCTATAACTATGTTGTAATTCTAGTGAGACATCCATATGTCACACCGCATTGTCTATATTCTATAATGTTTACAAATCGTTATCGATTTTTGAAAAATTTTCCCCAAAGGGGAATTTATTAGTAGTTTTCATATGAATTTAAAAAAAATTTAATCGAGAAATATCTGTAACTGCTAGAGTAAATTAAAAAAAGGATCTCGTTCATTCCGCAAGAGAACGTAGGGCCTCCATATATCCTCTGAAGCGGACTCTGTTTTGTGCTTTACCCAGCTCTTTTGCATCAGACTGGCTTCTGCTACTACCGTCTTATAGCTAGAGTAATGGCACACCAAAATTAAAAGTTCTGTAAAATCGCTTCAAGAAGTGGTAATTTCAAGATCTTTAGTAAAAATAAAACTCGGATGTCCTGGCTTCCAGACTAATATTCAAATTTATTTAAATCGATCCAGTAGTTTCTCCATTGAAGATATTTATGGCTGTGCTTATCCATTTAACTCTAAAAAAATTAATAATGGCAGTAAATTGAATATAAATAATTAAAATGCCTAAAAGTTATATAAAATTAATTGCAGCGCTATAACGGTAGGGCATGAAACTTTATGGCCTATTAATGAAATCTTCATTTGTTTTTTCTTTACAATTTTTTTTCTATCTCGAGTCAATATTAGATACACAAAAAGTACCATTTTACGTAATTTCTCCCCCATAGATAATAGTAAATAGGATAAGAGCTGTCTAAACCATATGGCCTCCAAGCAAATTCTAATCTAATTGTGTGTATTTGTGTACGAGTAAAATTGACTCATTTCAGTATGGTTTACGTCATCCGACATCCGACATTCACGGGTCCGGGAATTCATTTATAGCACCTCACGAAAAAAGGACATTCAAACATTAGTAGGAGCATCTACAATGGATCTTTTAGGTCTTAATGGTGAAGGGTCAACAGACCTATAGTCCCCCCTAACCTAACCATGCTTTGCGTCTAGAAGTATACCTAATAGACTGTCAAAACTGACAAAACGTGCGTCTATTAATTCAGTATGGTTTGCGTCATCTGACATCCGATATAACGATCCCTCGCGGGTTCGGGAATTCATTAATAGCATCTCACGAAAAAAGGACATTCAAACATTAGTAGGAGCATCTACAATGGATCTTTTAGGTCTCAATGGTTAATGTACCCGATTGTATGATATGGCATAAGGTTGAAGTTTACGCGTTCAATGTAATCCACCCTTAATGGATTTACTTTAGCGTGTCAAAATCATTTCATCCTGATTTCGAGGTAAAATGTACTAGTCCAGGATTAAATTGAATTGATTAGAATTGAATTTCACAATAGGTATTACAAAGTTATTCCACAATCTTGAATCTCGAAGTATCTTTAGTGGTTCATTTTACCCTTGTTGAGTTGATGTAATTTGTTCATCAACATCAAAATGACTATTTAATTATTAACATTCGTAAAGGACGGGAACACACACCTGTTTTATTCACATTTAAGTGTATTTGTACACCTACATAAAATTACATTTAATATCGTTTTCATTTCAGGCCGAGAACGTTAACAAAATCCGATCACCACTTAAAATCCCAAGACTTTCAAGTTTGCGTGACAATAATTGAGGCACGTCAATTACCTGGCCTAAATATGGATCCAGTTGTTTGTATACAAATTGGCGATCAAAAGAAATACACAAGCGTTAAGGAAAGTACCAATTGTCCGTATTACAATGAGGTTTGTTCGTCTTTGCTGTCAATACAATTTAATTGTGATTTACCATTTGGTTTTTTTTTTGTTTTTTTTCTTCCATAGTATTTTGTCTTTGACTTTCATATGGCACCGGTGATGCTTTTCGATAAGATTATAACTTTGTCGGTAAGTTAGTTTTTGTACTTTTTGTTTTTGTTTTTTTTTTTTTTGTTTTTCTCATTAGCTGACGAAAACGTATTTAGTCAATAGAAAAAAATTAGTTAATAAAAGGTAATCTGAGCTTAAGTTGAGATTTATTGAGTCCATCGTAATTGAAAAAGTTACGAAAACATCAAGAGGAGATAAATTCTTTATGTACCTTTCTTTATAGAATATAATAAAATGATAATGTAGTCAACATATGTCTTATATGCTTGATGTACATATATGTACAATAATTGTACATAGTTATGTATATACGTAATATAATTAATCAAGTCTGGTTTATTTTTGGACACATCTGGTTGGAATAAATAATTGAGAGAATCCTTTGATAATGTGATATAATTTAGTTTCTCGAAGGCTTGACTTACGAGTAATTTGTAAATTAGAAAATGAAATAATAATTGAATTGCCAATTTTTTTCTATTATTATAGAGCTTTAAGTATATAACTGCTACTTAAAGAACACCTTTCAATATTGATAACAAAATGGAACCAAATTAGTTATTAAAAAAAAAAAATAATTGTCATTTAAAAACCAAAAATCTTGTTGTTAGTGGCGGAACTTTAAATTCTAAGACCCCATATGAAGAAAAATGATATCGGTATGATTACTTATCTGGCTTTCCTTGGTTCGCCAGCAAACATTTTTTCTTTCACAAATTGTCTCTAATAATTACGCAAGACAATGGAACACTGTAAAAAAAAATGTTGAAAATACCATAATACCTCTTCGATAAATGTTCCTTCGATGATTCTGGAAATATTGCCAACACACATTTTGGCACAATATTCTCGTCAAAAATAGGGAAAAATATTTCTTCACACTTGATCGATTTAGGATTTATTAATGCACAAACGCTTATGGAAATATTGTGCAGGAACAAAATTTCTTCTGGCAACTAATTGTTTACGGGATTAAATACGTTTAGAGAGAAACGCATGAAATCTTAAGTTAATTACAATATTACAAAACAATTTGGGTTTGAACAATTTTTCAAAATACTCCCCACTAAAGGAAACCGCCAGGCTATATGACCATAAACAAGTTCCTACTTTTCTAAATCCTCCACAAATATTCTTATTTGAGCTGGTAAATCAGCCTATAAATGCCGATAAAAACCAAGATAAAAACGCTCATCCATACCATTAGTGTAAGGATGGTATGTAAAGCATCGCATGAAATTTCATGAGCACATAGTAAATAATCCTGATTCAAATTGACAATCCTTATTTTTGTTATAATATGGGAATACATTCAAACCAGCACAGAATAAAAGAAATGGTCGCAATATAACGTTTTTTTATGGATTACACAGTGAGACATTTTATTGATTCAACGATAGAGTCAGAGTGGTCCAAGAGTGGGCAATTGCTTTGAACTTTGTTAGTGGTCATCTTATAGTAAGCAACTGAAAAATTAAAAAAGTACCTAACCTAACTTTATCTCTAGCATCTTTATTATTGATCATAATCATTACTACTTAAAAATCTGACGTTTCATCATCATCAGGCCTTTATCGTTCTACGAGGGAGCATAGGCCATCCAAAAATAGCCGCCATCGTGTTCCGTTTGTTGCCAATACCTTCACCTCTGTCCATTCCTTTTCTCCTTCATTGGCTTCGGTGATTATATTGCGGCGCTACGTTTATCTTGGCGAGCCCCTTAAGAATTCCACTCCACTCCACGTGCAAATGTCATCCCTAGGTTTTCGAAGTGTATGTCCGATCCAATTTCATTTTCTTCCACGAATCTGAGCATCAATCTTCTACATATTTGTCATTCTCCATAGTTCTTCATTTTTAACCCTGTCTGATCACCGCACAACTACTATACGCCGTAAGCACCTTTTCACGAAAACCTGAAGCTTTTATCGATCTATCGATTTGCTCCAATACTATGACCATTCAATCCACTGAGCCATTTGGTCGGTTATCCCTATGTTACTTTAGCCAAATTAAAACAAAATCACATTGGACCGCGTTGGAATATTTTTTTAAACACAGTCACATTTTAAACATGGCAGTAAAATTTATATTTACGGAAATGTTGAGCAACATAATATTTAAAAATTGTTATTTTATAGGAAAATATTTTTTTTAATTTTCTTACACTATGACGTCTTTTTTATTTTCACCTGTGCGTTTTGGTCCAATTACTGTATGGAGAAAAATCGTCTCTGCCCGTTGTTCCGCCATAACGTGAATAAAAATTGATTTTTTTTATTTATTTAGATTAGAGCTCATTTTTGTTGTAAATTGTATTCAAGATTATTTAATTAGTGTACAAATTCTATAATTCTTAAAAAAAAGCCCTAAGTTATTGGACAAATTCATATACATGGATGGATAGGTCAAATCATATAATTTAAATGTGAAATGTTTAATAAGTAAAATTCCACCACTAATTTGTAAATAACAAAAATAATAAAATTCTTAGGTAATACACTCACGGAAATTTTTACGATCGGGCACGGTGGTTGGTTCGTTTAAGATTGATCTTAAAACTGTTTACGATACTGCCGGTACTAAATTTATTAATTATATTTTACATTAACAAATTTATTCACTATATTTACCAAATTCTAGCATTATAGTTATTGTGAATATTATGTTTTTCCGTTAATTTAATTCTTCACCATTTTAATATCTGCTTTCAAGTCGTTTAAATAAGTTAAAGAATGTTCCCGCCAAATTTTCTTTTATCGCTACCTGTCTACCTGTCTATTATAATAAATACTATATATACGTCTTAGTTTAATGTGTTCTTTAAGTAAATTAATTTGTACCTATTTGTAGCATTTTATCAGTATGAAATTAGAATCTAAATGTATTTTTCAAAAAACAAAAACTGTTTTCTTTCTTTTTTTCCAAAAATAAAAATAAAAATTGGTTTGGAAAAGGTGTTGCAAAGTAGAAATGTGCTACGGCCAAACAAATTGATTGGCTCATTTAAATTGGATGTTGCAACAGTATGGCATCAAAAAGGTAACAATCTTTTTGAAGTGAATTTTTAGTTTTTTTTTTTTTTTTTTGTATTCATTTTTTTTATTATTATTTGGACTTGCATGGCTTTTGATGTTTATTTTTCCAAAAAATCTATCTTTTTATTGTTAATCACAATTTTTGGTGTGGTTAGTTTTTTTAAGACAAAAAAAACACGGCAAAAATGATACAGGCCCCGGTGGTAAACTTTTTTTGTTGGTGTTATTTTTACTAATTTTTAGACTTGGTTCTCTGTATCACGCATACATATGTAATTATTAATCTCACTAACTACCGACATATTTAACTTATGCACATAAAGCCTCTGTCTAGTATTTTTAATGTTGGCGTATCAGTTGATTTATTTTTTTTTTTTCATATATCATCTCTTCATTTGGGAAATCTCAATTATTTTTGGGGCTACCGTAGGTACTTACCGTGTATTTAGATTTTGCTTCCACACACTAAAAAAATAAGTGGAAGCTTTGTTTCTACTTTCATTTTTCAAAAATTTAAAATCGAAATTTTTGTGAAATGTCCACGTTTTGGACATTTTTAATCGTAAAACTGCAATAAAAATTTTGGTAGTAAGTATCGCTCGCTCGCTCGCCTGTATACACGCTAACTTTCGAACGCGTTGAGCTAGCGACTTGAAATTTTAGCAGCGTCGTTTTTTTGTGAACGAGCTGCTTGGTATTGCAAATGGGCCCACTCCCCCTCCCATTAAAAGTTATAGCTTTTTTTGGTCTGCGGAGTCCAACGAACTCTATATCAAAGTTATAATACCCTTTGATTAACATCATATGGATATAATTTAGGCTCAATAATACAGCAAACGTCAAACAAAATTACTGTCGAAATGCTGGTCGTATAAATTTCCAGTTGTACAAATGTTAAGTCGGTTAAATGTTAATCGGTCTGTTTGTCTAAAACTTGGCGTAAAAATTACTGTCGACCAAATACAATACGAATAAATAATAAATTAACGCGTACAAATTTCCTAAAACCGTGAATTTATAATTGATATAATCTAATTATCTAAATTTGCATCCGGAAAAATCCAAACATTATCATCAACGATTTGGCTAAATTTTTAGAATTGGATCTCCTCGAAAAAAAAAAATATAATTTTAGTAAAAATTTTTTGGCCAAAATGTCTAAAAAATAAAAAAATAGCCCAACTTCTAAAAATTTTAGATTCTTCAAATCTGAACAGGGGGTCCTATAAGGACAATCTTTTATGGACCTATTATAAATTTATTGGTCAACATTTTATTTCGAATTTTAATGATCAATATTCTATTACGAATTCCAATCTCACATTTACTAATAAAATAATAAATTCAGATCATTCATACCGACAACCTACATATACCCTATGTACGTACATATATGGAGTGTCTGTCTCTCTATAGCTGGGTGATATTGTCAATTAGTTATGTGTTAGGTATGGTTTCAATTTGAATAATTTATTATGGTGTGCAATCGGGCCAACTATATTATTATGGAATATCAATCAATTGATATAGAGGAGATTATAATTAACCCGGCAGAGGGTTTCAATTATATTAAGTTAATTATTATTATGTGACAAATTGTGAAATATTGTTTCATTAAAAGTTAATTGTTGGATTTGGAGATATAAACCTGTCAGACAGATGAAGTATTTTAATTTACTTTCTGATTAAAGTTTTTTTTGTTTTGCATTTCGTATTTATGGTGATTCATTCTACCAATTTATCTAATAAAAGAAAATTATGCTTAAAATCCGATGAAGCTGTAGTGTTTATACAAACAAGTTGAGCAAAATGTCAAAAAATTTACTTGAAAAATATTTTTTTATTCCAAAATTAGGCAGTTCAAAAAAGTTTTGAATATCTATTAGAGGAGAAATGACTTAATTAGTGATACATGCTCGTTTGAAAATAATTGTATTTTGCGTAATTATGTCCGACTCAAAATTTGTATGATATGTAACCCATTTTTTTCGAATTATCTTAAAATTATGTAAAATTTTAATGAGTATTAACAACGCTTGTTTCCCCTATACTAACAGTAAATCTTTAATCTCTAACGCTCATTATATGCACGTATTTATGAATGTTGAATAGGGTGAACTAATTTGTAAAAGAGAGAGGTTTGGTCGAATACCCATTTTCTGTATAAATTGCTATTAAATTATCCCACATACATTCAAGTATATTTTACTGGTGTGGCAAAGGCAAATTATACATCACAAGCTCGTTTAAATACCACTGTATACTCTATAAAACATTGTAATTGGGTCATCAAATGTTCCCGTAAGTATCTCTAAAAATAAATTTCAAATTTGTAAGATAATTGTATTATACGCTGAGAATCATTGATGGCTTCCAAACATATATTATGATGATACAAGAGTGTTCTATGTGAAATTGTATAAATATTTTCATGTAAATATTAAGAGTTTCATGCCAATATGTTCATTTAGTTATGATGATGTTATGTGTTGTTATGAAATGAAATTGTCGAGGTTTCGTTGGTATGTATTTGTATAAAAAGTGATATAAAATTTGTTCAAAAATAAAGACTTAAGCTACGGGCACAATGCAACACACCGTTCCGTTCTTTTCCGCTCCTTTTTTAAATATTGAAAATGTTAACGCATACAAATGCATAGGCTTTACGGAAGGTATGTCACAATGATCGGAACGGTACGTCGAGAGTTGGTAAAAATTAAAATTGAACGGAATGAAACGGAACACATAACCTCAATTTAGCTTTTAAAACTGTGTAGTAATACGTTTTATTCGATTTGAGAAAATAATCAATGAAAATAAACTTTTTTAACCATTTACAATACGCTGTTTTTGTATTTTTTTGCTTTTAACATTTTTGAACTTGGTTTATTATTTTGTTATTGTCGGAACGGAACGGTCTCCTTGTGACTAGATGCTAAATTTGAGCGGAAAGGAATGGTTCAGTGCATTGTGCCTATAGCTTAACATGGCGTTTACATCAGACAGTAAAACCAAGACAGAACGGTAAATTGACAACTGTCTTAATAAAATTGTCTCGTGTAAACATCTTCGTTGCTTGGAATTAATAAGTCCATCAATAATATTGACTGAATGTCATATGTTGGCCTATTACCTAAAAATGGTTTGACTTTGTCTATTTTTCTCGTTTTAAAGAATTTCCAACAATTTTAACGCTTCAATTTTCGCGACCGTATTGTTTGTTGCCATTTTATCAAGTTAAAATGTCAAGACAATATCTAAACGCTATGCATAAACTGTCTTGATTAAAATAGTTGTCAATTTACCGTCCTTTCTTCGTTTAACTGTCTGATGTAAACGCCTGTACGCTGATTCTGTCCACCATATCACCGGCTATAGCGTAGCAAAAAGTTTAATATATCAACAAAATTTATCGTTGT
>JANSTT010019442.1:0-11464 GCA_026745375.1 Platyura marginata
ATTTACCCAATTATATTTATTGTACAGACAAAATAGACACGTACAAAGTTGTAAATAATAAACAAGTACTCATACGGCTATATTATGATCAGCGTAGCCCTTCCTTCTTTACTGGTTTCATTTAGAAATGTTATTGGTTTTTATTTAATTTATATGAATGATTAACCATCTCCTCCAGGGATCAAGCTAAAAATTTATTAAAATCGGGTTAGCTGGTTTTTTTCAGCCAATTAAAGTTAAGCTTTTCACAAATATCACCAATATCGATGAAAGTATTATTATTATCTGTTATCAATAATCGTTTGTGCGTTACACTTCCGTTTCATATTTCTTTACACTCAAACAGAACTCCACTACCACATGAAATGAATACTGAAATTTTATTAATTTTTCTACAGACTGTACCTGTCCAGTACCGCATTACCAATAAAGGACGATATGCTTTAGTATATAGGCCTCCGATCTTTAGAGGCTCCGCGATAACGGATCATTGAATTTGATTTAATTTTAAATAAAAATGACCTAAATAGTCAAATTTTTTTAAAATTATTTTCAAAATATAGAAAAATAATTAATTCAAAAACCAAAACTTTAAATAGTGGTCAGTTTCGTACGTGCCATGTAAAAGCCATTATTACGATTGTCATCTTCAACTACGTGTATATTACCACCCAACCATAAACGAAATAACCATGTACGAAGGGGAATATCGATGATTAAGCTCTCAAATGTGTTAAGTGGACTTTTGGGTGAAATTGAGTTAACTGTAAAGCTTTTAACATATTACAGTGTCCAGTTTTTGTAAATGACTGACCAATAATTGCTGCTCGTGACACAGTTGAAAGTGCTACCTTCCTATTTACACAAAATTTACGTTCCTGTAAAATTAAATATTTAGCACTGAACACATTTGTAAGCTTAACCATCGATATAATTTTCGCAAGTTGATTCAAGCCGGAACTTTCGGCTCGAAAGCCTATATACACGAACAAAAAGAGGAAATTTGGCAAGATCGCGCAATTAGATAGATTTCGTTCGTTTCATTCATTTTGTTATTTATAATGGCCGCTCGGCAAACGAGTATGTAATAAATAGAATGGTGTGCATGAGCGTAGCGTGCTAAAAATATTTAATTATGATCCTGATCTATGTTTGGATGGTTTTTCATTGTATTTTACATCGTAAATTCATGTAATTTCTTAATCATTTTGTAGTAGGTACCCCTGGCTCTGAAGGGCACTACAATACTTAAAACTAAAATTTCAACGAGCGATCAAATGACAAAATGAATAAAAAGTAAAAGTTTTCTTCAAAATAAATTGATAAATTTATTTAATTAATTATTAATTTAAAATTAAAGGATGGGATATGGGATCCGTCGGCACGTGCTACTATATGTAAATTGTATGTTACTTATCTGTTTTTTTCAATTTTACTAATTCCTTGGTTTTGTTTCCTTGTTGTGTGTGAGTTCTTCGTTCCTTCGTCTTGTATAACTAGAATATATTAGAAATTGTTGTATTGTTGCTTGATTGATCGTCTAATAAATATGTTTGGATCTTTTGAGTGGATAGTATTGTTCTTTTTCTTCTTCTTGTTAATTTGTGTTTTCCAATTTAAATTATTTGTGGGTATTACCACTTCTGACCATGTCAGTTGTTGGAACAGAACTCACTTCCCCGGCTTCTAACTAGTCCAATTTCTCGTCTTTTTTCGGGTGGCGGAAACACGTATCGACCATCGAAATAACAAATAACATGGATATTGGACACGATTAGAAATGTAGGGAAATTTACAATAGCTTACATTTTTTCTGTTTAATTAACTACGAATATTAGATAGCAATGTAATCATCAAACAGGGATGTTACAATTTTAGGCGAAAATTATATTTTTAGGAAAATATGTAGTTAGAGCTTTAGACGGATTACAAATGGAAGCTAATTTACGAAGGGGCTATTGGTTTTGCTAACCTAGCGGCCTCCACCAGGCCTAATTCGACACTGAATTTGTCTTTGAATCAATGGCTAGTTTTGTCTAAAAACGTATGCTATCCCCCGCATTCTATTAAGAAACCCATAACTTAAAAAAGGAAAACCCTCATTTTTGGAGTTAGTGAAATAACAAGAGAGATTCCCCGATTCCATAACATTTTTTTTTTCCATATTCATACTGATGGTAAAACGAGGAAAATAACAAAAGCCATAAATTCTAAAAATACAAATACCTACAAGATTCTTAAAAGCATACATTTCTCAACATCATCTACAATTCAAAAGCCTTATTTTCAACGTCATCCTCCATAATTGAGTTTTCATTTTTATGCTATGTCTCATGGTTTATTTCACATATTGTTTGAGATACTTAAGCTCTTTCACATCCTTTTTAATGTTTCCCTCAGCGAGGGATTATTTGTCGTCGTGTATTTTAATTTAACCATCACAATGTATGTAATATAAAGTAGATTGGAATCTTGATGGTTCAGTTGATTTCAAGGATCCAAACAATGCTAAATATACATACATATATAGGAAAAGCGTATGTATATATAGGAACGTCTGTATATATATGTAAGATCCTTTAATAGCCTTGGTGAACTATGTATCTATGTGATGCTACAACATATAAGTTTATGGTCATGTTCACATTCAATGCACATACAAATATAATCTGGCTGGATTATCAAAATGAATCAAAAGTTGTACAAAGTAATTTTATATTTATTGCTCATTGGGGAATTATACACAGTGAAAAACTTGTTGATCCTTTTTTGGGATTTTCAAAAGTTTATTCCAATGAAAAAGTGTTTTTTTTTTCCTTCCATTCTTTCAATATCAATTTTGTTTGTTTTTTTTTTTTAATGCATTTTTGTCGACTATTTTCTTTACTCTCTCTATCTCTGTCTGGGTTAGTTAAATGATTTTTCTTTTATTTTTTACGTTGGCCGCCTCCTCGCCTGCTTGTTAAGTTGAACACAATGAAATTTTATAATTTTTAAAATAAACAATACGCATACAATTGGCAATTTAAATAATTCATGGGTGTTAAAGGTTAAAGTATACCACTTGAATTACATTCGCGCATATTATTATTGTATGTAATGTACATAGGTATATGTACTTCTATACCACCATAGTACTATACGAGTGTGTATGTACACAATTTAATTCCATTTATAAGCCAAAAGGTTTATAAACAATTTCTTTGGGGGCCGAATGGTAAATAATTGGTATACAGCCTTGGGAAAGATATTGTAGGGATGTTTATGTTGTGTGCCTTCTTTTAAAGGAATAAAACGTTTACGAAAATCGTTTGTTGTTCTTTTCAATTCATTTTTAAGAGATGCCGTATAATGAAACACCTATATTTGTTGTTGGAAGATTAAAGCTTGATAAAAAGGGTATTATTTCCGGATTTTGGTTGTTAAAATGCTGACTGTTGATATTGAACGAAGGAATTATTGTGTTTTGAACAATTTTCAAATTAAATGTTGGTTTTAATATTACAAAAAAAAAAAAAAAAAAAAAATGAAAAAAAAGAAGAAGGATCCTTACAAATATTCAAAAACGGATAAAAAGTAAATTGAAAAATAAAAACCGAAATAATAATAATACATGTTGATGTGGCTCTGATACCGTAAAACAGCTTTGGGACATCAAGCTCAATTTCGTCTATAGAAAATAAATCTGCCATAAAATTATCGTCGGCATTTTTCTTTCAAACATTAATTAGAGTTACATTTTTTTCTTTAAATAAAGGGTTTATTAAGAAAGAATCGTCAACATTTACAATTTTTAATTTGAAAAACTGAGGAAATATTTCTTTTGATTGATTTTTTTTATGAAAATTGAGTCTAATAGAAATTTGAAAAATTAATTGTGAACAAAAGCCTGAACCGAGGTTTTTCATCAAAATAAAGATATTTTAATAAAAATTTTCATTTTTTGTCTTCTGAAAAAATAAATAATTTCTAAACCAAGTTGAGATTATGATGAAATTGTAGGTTTTCAAGATAAAATAAAACTTTGTTGTTTAAAAAATGCTCTTTTTTTAGAAGATGTAAAATATAGATTTTTTTTTAAATTTTTCTATTTTTATTTTTTCAAAATCTTCATTATTTTATATGATGTTAATTAAGGCATCAAGGGTATTATAACTTTGGTTCGGAGTTTGTAACGTCCTTTAATACACGTCGTAGAAAAAAAATGTCAACACCATCGTGAAATTCCAAGTCGAAATATGCATATCCGTCCGTCCGTCTGTCCGTCCGTCCGTCTGTCCGTCTATCCGTGATCAATATTCCGACCAAACGGCTGATTCTAGATAGCTGAAATTTGGACGGTTTATTATGTAGTTATAGAGTAAGATCTAAGATCCCTATTGTTTTTGGAGCAAATCGGACAAAAAATAGGGGAGGCTGTGGTACAGTGCTCACCTAATTTTAATGTAAATCATTCATTTATTCGAAAGGTAGTCGAAATGTAGACAAAATGAATATGACAACAATTATAGAGAATGCAAAAATGAAGATTTTTTTCATAGACTAAAAAGTTGTACGACCTAGCGTTAAGGCGCTGCAATCAATTTTATTAAATTTCTATGGTTTTTAATCATTTACTCGAAAAGTATTTAGATTACGGAAAAAATTAATAAGACGAAAATAATAGAGAATAAAAAAATGAAGATTTGTTTGATAGACCAGAAAGTTCTACGAAATACCGTTATGGCGCTGCAATCAATTTTATGTCATTTATATGGTTTTTAATCATTTCTATTCAATTTACCCAATTATATTTATCGTAGAGACTATTTTGTAAAGTACTCGGGTATATTATAATCGGCGTAGCCAATTTTTCTTTCTTTACTGGTTTTATTTAAATAATTATTTAAATTACGGTAATAACACTAAAATTTGCATAAATTTTGACCCTGAATAATATAATATTTCAACTAAAGAAACAAAAAATTGTCTTTTCTTTAATCATAATAAACCAAATTTTATGAAAATCAAAAATCCAAATAAGATATTTTCTATATACGGATTATTTTTAAATATAAAGTTCAGACAGTTGTTGGGAAATCTACAGTAGTAGTAAAACTGAGCTATTGCTGAGAGCTATTGAGAGATGAATCGATTTACAATAATAATTTTCATTATCTCCTACATATAACATTTTCATCCCATAACAATATGAACTAATGCCAAAGATCAACAATAAAAAGAAGAATCTGTATATTTATGCTCAATATTTATTTTTGTGGTTATTACATCAGATTACGATTAATGATTTATTCTATGTGTACATTACATATGTACAATATAAATGGCATAAAGTTATTTTAGCTCCATTTATCCAAAAAAAAAAAAACAACCCCCAATAAATAAGTTTTTGAACAGATTTCGAAATGGCATGCCCCATACACTTAATGTTATCCCTTTTTAATAAGTAGTAAAAATAAATGACACATCTTCTATACACAACATTACAAACAAGAAAGTCAATCTTATGGTATGAAAAACCAGTCCATAACTTCACTATCTTAGGATAAAATAGAAAAAGTTGTCTTTTCGCCGTCGATCGTCCACAAAAGCTGTTCACAAATTTTTCCCATATTACAAAACACACAAAACATATATATACTCCGCCTCCTCCTCCTCCTTCTACTCTCCTAAACTAAAGACGACACCGAAAGACCAAAAAAAAAAAAAAAAAAACTTTGCCATATCTCACAAATTTTATACTCCATTTAACTTTTAACCATTACGATCATATTTTCTGTGCATTATTGTTGATGAAAATTCGGTAAAGAAAACAGTCTCTTCATATACATATACATCCATAGATCCATATAAGTTATAGATATGGTCATACCATCCATAGAGCTAGTTATACACTGTTGCTTTTCTCGTTCATATTCATGTTGTGTGAATGTTTTTGTATATATGTATGTATGTTGGCTCGGCTGCTTATGGAAAACGTATATAGATGAAGTTTTACGGACGAAAATGATTTATTGTTACACTGGTACAAGTATGGCAAAAATATTTGTTGATATTATGCATTTTAAATAAATTTTCTTTTCTTAGATGATTAATGATTTTTTGGGTTGGCAGAATCTCCGCTGTCAGGCGAAAAAAAAAAAACCGAGAAAAAAAAGAGAAATTTATTTTTCATCGCAAATGTGTACACATATTGTGAAACTGTTTCAACAGAAAATAAAAATTATTTATAAATATCACGCACAATTTCTCATTTTCATATCAAAAGAAAAACATTAGGAAAATTGGCGTCATTTTTTTTTTTTTTTTAAAAAAACGACCGACAAATTATTGTAGTAGTAATTATTTATTGTATATACATTTTCATATATACGAGTATATAGTATTGGTATATAGAATATTTTTTTTAATATAAAAGAAAATTAGGAAAAGCCATTCTAATCGACAATTCATAATTTTGAGTAATGTCTATATACTAACTTGTACAATGTACATACAGTTTATAATCAATTTGATGATTGAAATTTAATATTTTAAATTCTAGCCGGTTACATTATGTACATACCAAATATCCAAAAAAAAGGTGTTATGTAATTTTATCTTAATTTTTTATGTTGTTTTTGAAGAAATTGTCCTGTGTCTATTAAACTTCTAACTTTTAATTTTTACGAGGTCTTGGCATTGCTTCTTGGCTAGGATCGAGTTTTTAATTTACTTTTACTCAGTTTTCAAAAGTTTTTTGGAAAAATATTAAAGGTTGTTGGATGGTTTTACAAATTGTCAACAATTTTTATAGAATTTGATATTTTCTTAAATTAAGTTTTTAATTTTTTGTTTTAAATGTTCCTTTGTAATTATTACTCTCGTTGGATAAATTCTTTATAACTCCCATTCTTGTAAAATAAATTAAAAAACTTCATTAAATTTTGGAATAATAAAAAAAAAAAACCAAAAGCTGTAAAAATTCATTGCATAATGTAAAAATTTGTTTTCTAGAGTTATATTTTGAGGTAGGTAGCTTCACACTCATTCAATTATAAAAATACGAGGCCAGACAAAAACCAAAGAAAGAAAATTTAATTTTCTTAAGTTCAAAAACATACAGCACAACATGGTTTGGTTGATTCTTAATTAAATATTTCAATTAAATTAAAAAATAAAATAACAATAAACGAATATTAATTCAACCATCTTTACAACTCTCTCTCTCTCTCTCTCTTTCTCTTTTACTCTGCTCGCCATTTTTTCTACATATTTTTATGATGGCGCAGTTAATTGCGCATTCGAATTATAGTTATACGTATGTCTATAAAAAAAATGTGTCTAATTAATTTTCCATCGCACGGTAAGGTGAGGCAGGCGTCCAATTTCTTTGTCATTGAAGAATTTTATTGTTACTAATTACAATGTTTGAAAATGAGAAAAGTAATTGGCAAAAACACTAGAAGAAAATTAAAAATTGAATGAACTTTGACAAAGAACAAAATGGTGGCAATGAGAAAAAGTTTTCCATTTTGAAATCGTTAATTATGGGTAGTTATTCGGATTGGTGAATTATCATTGGAATGGAAATAAGAAAACCACAATCAATATAATTTCAATTTATTCACAAAATCGAACAATTAAATATAAGTAATATAAAAGACTATATTGCAATTATTAATAGTAAATTAACTTTTTCATATGTTTTTTTTTTAGTTTGTTTTTTATATATTTTTTTTTTATTTATTTATTTATTTATTTATTATTGCTAAAATGTAGTATTTTGTCACAGTTCAAAAGTTAACATTTAATTAGGCGTCTATATAATTTATATATTCAAAGTGGTCTCTATTAATAGTGTTTTTTTTTTTTTTAATTTATGTATTTCTTTCATTTAGTTAAAATTGCGCAATTACTATATAATACTGTTTGTTATATATTTTAGATTCATATTACAAGTGAATTTTAAACGTTTAAAAATCTTATAGATTTGAACACATTTTTCCTAGGGATATCCCCTTTTAGAGATGACGTTGAATTGGCTTTTGGTCAAACAGACGTTGTTATTTGTTCTACCACCTGAATCGGTCGCGATAAATGTTTAAAACTGCCTGATTGCCATCGATTCCGATAGTTCCATTGACAATCACAGCATGACATTGGATGGGCCAATCCTTCCGGTACACTTCGGCTACGCGATGGATATTGACGAAGTCCATTTGATTGTGGAATTTGTGGATGAATTTCGCATCTATGTAAATGAAAAATAATTATCAATACTTTTTTTTAAAAAAAGTTTTCGGTTCGGTTCGGTTGTTTTACCTTGAATGTGGTCGGGCAACATAATTTGGTGCAGTATTGTAGCAAGATTGATAGCCATCATTCCACATCGTTGGTGTTTGAAATGCAAACGATAAACTTTTCTGTAATCGACCGTGCCCTCCGCCGACGATACCACCTCCACCACCCATAAGTGTGCTATTTTGACAATGATTTGTATGATAAACACCGTCATTTGTATGCTGATGAGATGGTGTATAATGTTGGTGTCCGGATGATTTACATCCATTACTCATTGTTGTGAATGGTGTGTTACTATACCAATTACCATACCGACCCGATGAAAAACTTTGATTCAATAAATCTGGACACTCACTTGTTGGCATTGTACAGTGTGATGTAATCGATCCATTTGCAGAGTATTTTGACATATTTTGTCGTCCACCCGTTGGATGTCCAATAAAAAACATTAAAATAGCCGAAATTGCCGCCACCGCTGAACAAACATAATAGCCGGCGCGACCATATCGATGAGATGCATCATTCAGATATGCTGTAATTGGTACACCAAGCAGTACCGGAACCGATTCAACGCCCCTTATAAATCCTAAACGAAAACAATAAAATTCAATGGGAAAACCACTTTCCATATATTATTATGCAAGGAAAAATACAATACCCCAAGCTTTAGTGAAATGTTTTGCTCGTACTCGTTCTAATGCAAACATTTTTAATGAATATCGATAGCCACCCAAACCCAATCCGTAACCCCATGCTAGAATACATAAACTTCTGTAGCCAGTTACAGCTGATATAATAAGCGTTGAAATTGCAACTAATATTAGGCTAACCTAAACACAAATATGGTCATGTTAGTCGGTTTTTACTGCTCTCTTCGGAGTAATTGAAATTTTGTTTTCTTCATTATTTTTTTAGGTTAGGTTACCTGACAAACATGCTGTCTTGATATATCTATTTTTCGGTGCGATATTTGGCATACTTTATTGATGGTAGAACCGCTGGCAACAATTCCAAAAGCAATTGATAATCCTAGAAATGTTTGAAGAAGAACTAAATCTTGCACATCGTATCCTTCCTGATATCCGTGCAGAGACATAAAGAATATGGGCGTATAAATACCAAACGATGCAACTGATGAGGAAATTACAAACATCCGTACGGTGGATGATTTTAATGGGGAAAAATCGATGAAGGGTGGTTTTGGTGTGCGGATGTGTGTTTTCTTTTCTTTTACCTGGAAAATTGAGACATTTTTTTTTTAACTTATTTGGGATGTGCAAAATTGGAAATTTTTTCAGAGGTGAGAACTGGAAAACATAAATTAATTGCTTCAATTTGACGGCATTAAAGAAATCTTAAATTTGTCAACCGTAATTTTAATTACACAAATTACGGTTGTTTTAATGGTTTAGTAAATTAAATTTTCGATAATTAATGTCGCTGCGGTGTTTGATATGACAACAGTGACGTTTTAGAGAATTAATGATCCAATCATCATGGGACTATTTAGAAAAAAAAAATTTTAATTTTTAAAAAGTGATTCAATTTCAAACTTTCTTAATATTAAGGATGTGTCAAAAACTTTGTATTTTTAAATTATCTTAAATTTCTAGCATTTTTTTCAAAATAAAATTTTTGGAAAAACTTAACCCTTTTAAGGTCAAAATTTATGGTCTTTAAAGGATTGACTTTTCCAAAAATGCTGAAAACTCAAAATAATATGAAAATACATAGTTTCAAAATCATATCTTTAACAATGAGAAAGTTCAAAATTGTGTCACATTTATTTATTTATTTAAATATTTAATTTTTTGATCATTTTCTTCCATCCTAATGGCCGAAGTTTTTTTTTGTGTGCAGAGCAAATTGGTCTAAAAATAAATGCTGGCAAAGCTAAGCTGCTACGAATTAATACAAAAACCAAATGCAATCTTTCCATAGATGGCCAAAATATAGAAGAAGTGGATGAATTTTGTTATCTTAGAAGTGTAATAATAACAGAGGGAAGAGTCCTGAAAACTAGAAACGCATATAGAATGCTAAAAAATGTCTGGAACGCTCCACAAATCTCCAGAAACCTGAAATTGAGGATTTTACGAACTAAGACCTGGAAAGTAACAATCACCATAACATCAAAACTCCAGGTCTTCGTGAGAAGGTGCTTATGGCGTATAGTACGAGTGAGGTGGTCGGGCAGTGTTAGAAATGAAGAACTATGGAGAATGACCAATATGGAGAAAATTGATGCTCAGATTCGTCGAAGAAAATGGAATTGGATCGGACATACACTACAAAAACCTAGGGATGACATTGCACGCAAAGTGTTGGAGTGGAATTCTAAGCTGCTCGCAAAAGAGGACGACCCAGAAAAACGTGCCGCCGTACTGTAGCCGCCGCACCGTAATCGCCGAAGCTAATAAAGGAGGAAAAGAATCGATGGAGGTGAAAGCTTTGGCAACGAACAGAACGCGATGGTTGCTATTTGTGAATGTCCTCTGCTCGTTCATGGAACGAAACAGCCTGATGGTGATTATGATTTATTTCGATGACAGATTTATTTGAAGAGAGTCGCCATGTGTACATTTACTGTGGCATATTTTGCGTTCCCTCTTCTTTAGCCCCATCCCTCACTAATAAAGTAAATTTTAAATCTAAATATTACAATTCTAAATCATTTTTAAATACAAAACCGAATGGCTTATACTAGACAGCTAGACACTGGACGGACCAACGTCAAATTCTATATTTTTATTCCTCATTTCTTTGATTGATTCTCTAACTGTCGATGTCCATAGAGTATATTTTCCATTACTTATATATGAAGATTGACAATACAGAATATAAATTATGAAGCCAATGCCGATCAATGACAATTTATTATAAATATGTAGTAGGCATAGGCAACTAATGCTCACAATAATAATCATTTGGTTGATTAGCCTTAGAGTATAGAAAACATTAATATCGGTTTGTTGAACAACTAATTAGTCGGAAAATATCGATTCATCGTTTTTCTTGTTAATATGCTCTGGGGGTCATGTCAAAGCAACAAATAGTCTTAGTATCTAATATATCCAATAACATAGGAGATTGGATATATGTATTTACAAATAATTACTGATCGAAACATTAGCAAAGAAAACCCTTCACAGTTCAAATGTACACCTCCTACCTATATATA
>JANSTT010019443.1:0-11460 GCA_026745375.1 Platyura marginata
ACAAAAACCAAATGTCACATACACACGACCAACAATAAACAATCGTCGAAATGGCGACACGATCGTCCGGCGATAATTCTTACATACTACCACATCGACGATAAATAGACGATCGTCGCGACGATAATGTTACATACTTCCACTACTGGTGGTGGTGACAAAGGGCCATGTTAAAAGGTTTATGTTGCTCTGTATGATAAATTCAATTTTTTTTTTATGAAATGATCTCATTTTGAGCATACGAATAAAATTTTTGTTCATGGAAATTTAATGCAACTTGCTGCTTATAAAAAAAAATCAATTATAAAGAGTTTTGTCCACTGTGTTTTTGACTCAAAATTTAAAAAAAAAATTATCCAGAAACTTATTGTTTAATTGGCAGTTTAATTCCGATAAAAATTAACTCCTGGGTCAATCAGATAATTCTTTAAATACTATTTTCTTCAAATGTCATCGTTTCAATTTCATTCTCTCGTTAATATTCATTAAAAAAAAAATTGAGTCCAAAGTTCTTGGTATTTAAAGCAATTTCTACGGTAAGTTACAGAGAAATTCAGTGGACATCTTATTAGTCGATTTTTGGTACTTTTTCGATCCTGGACTGAAATTTAATTCGATTCGTTAAATTTTTAAATTTGACACCCGCTCAAAGTGTGCATCATTTGAGAGAGACAAGGTTGTGGCTTAACAATACTATTTAGTAATGTTGCATCATGTGTCATAAACAACTTAAGCCTTTAGCTGATTATCGCGACACAAATTAATGAAATGGAAAAATCGCAATAATCAATAAATAAATGTTTTTTTTTTGCCGCGACACACATAAATGCACAAAATAGCCAGTAGGTTGACGATGATATGCATACAATACAGTCTCATTCTATATATTTTTAAGTAACCAGAGCATCAACTATCCAGCCAGAGGAAAAAGGATTAAGCCAATTAAACGATTAGAGTTGGTACAAAATGTTGAACATGAAATCGTTTAAAAACCATGAGACTTGGGGGATATCTGTGTGGCGTCTGGTGGACTTATAAAAATGCATTTTTCGTTTTATTCTGTTTGGTCAATGTTTCTTGGGTTGTTTGAAATGCACATTGCACATTGGCGGTGTCTTTAAGGAGATTTGTAATGGATACATATGAAAGATACAAAATAATTTGTTGTTGTTGTTGCTGGATTATATATTTATTCATTTTTATGGAGAGAAAAAATGAACCAGAATTATACGAACAGGTAAAAGTTTAATTTATGTTCTTTTGGCACAAGTGATGCACACGGATTGTGGAATAATTTTTTGTTTTTATTATTTTTTTTTTATGTTGTTTAACTTTTCGTTTTGAATTTTTTTCGAATAGCTTCCGATTGATGAATTAAATCATGTGCGCCCGAGGTGGTCTTACATGGTGGCGCCATTTTATTGGAGTTTCTTTAATAATTTTTTGATACTTAATCGTTCTTGTTATAAATTAGTTATCCCATGTAACTTTCAATTATTTTTTTTGTTCTTTTTTTTTATTTATATGATGCCTCTCATCGATATTATACGTTAAAGGTAAAAATTTAGTGGGAATCTCGACCCATACGTATTCGTATTGGAATATTAAATTATTTTTGACACACACTAAAATCAATAATTTAAATCAATATATGAGGCAATAAATATTATTAGATTTTTTTTTTAAATATATATATCTATGAATTGTATTGTATAATTGCTTTTGACTAACTAACCACCACTAGTAAGTAAGTTAGTTAATAAAAATGCCAGTATTGAAGAAAAATTACCTTGGAATTGTTGGAATAGTTCATTTCTGCTTAAATTGCGCAAGTGTTCATTGTTAACATTTAGGTGAAGAACAAAAAAAAAATTTCCACCGGGCGCATAATTAGAGAACCCTCCTAATGCATTCTCGATTTATAGCTTATGCATGATAATAATAAATTTTAGAGCATTTTTGTGTAATTTTAGATGAACAATCAAAAAACAATTTATTTGAAAATAATTAGATGGGGTGTACGTCTACCTAATGTATAACTTCTGAAAAGATATTTTTTTCAATAATATCGGTACAGTGCACCCTTTCTATAGAGAACTTTTTTATTATATAACAAATACCTCTCTATAATGGACAATAAAATCTTAATCGTAATTTTCTCTCTCTATTACGGACATCGCCTTAGACGGACAAACTCAAATTGATTTATTTCTTCTATTGAACGAACAATTTTTGACTTAAACATTTTTTATCAAAGGACAAAAAATATAAACGCACGACTGGCACCATTAGCGGCACAGTACTCTTCAATTTCATATGGAAACACTGTTTTTCTACCCAAAAAAATAGGGATTTTTAAAATGTAATGGCACTCAAGAGTTTTCACCATGTTTTCACTCAATGAACCTTCTGGATTGTCTATAATAGTCTATTACTATATGATCATTTTTATATGAAGTGTTTTCTGCAAGAGTAACCATTTTGATTTTGATTTAAAGATGTCAAAATATGTAGTAATCAATACAATGTTTGCTTTTTTAAATTATTTTTTAAATTGAATTATTTCAGAAATTGATTGAATAAAAAGTGAAGAAAAAAATATTAAATGATTTTTGGCGATATTGAGAATTGCATTTTTGTAGTACAAAAATGTCAATATGAATTCCAAAACGTCAACTATTTGATCTGATATTTTTTAAACTATTGATAATCCACTATAGTATTATAGATCTATGGAACACGCCCTCATGGACGGACATATTTTTGGCGTCCGCCATAGGCAGGCAGCACTGTATATGATTTTCCTTTAAACAACATTCCAAAGAACACAAATTCGATATTAATTTGTTATAATTTTTTTTTCAACAATCATTTAACAAGCAAAAAAAAAATCTTTTCATCCCAAAACAAACAAAATTATATTAAAGCGTGTGCCTCATTTTGCAGGCCTAATGTGTTTTTGATAAATACTGCTTATTAAATAAATATTTTTTTTATATTTTTAATTTAATTCACAAACATTTCATTATATACAAAACAAGAGAAAAAAAAACATTTCATTTCTGAAATGTTACCCCATAATTATGTTTATTTTCGTATTAGGAAGCCCAGCAATATTACGTAGTATCAGGCGACTTACACAATTTTTATTATTTTTTAATGGGATTATGGCGCCCATTTTCACTGACAGGAACAAAAAAAAAAAAAAAAGAAACGCATCAAAAGTATTTATCATCTCTTGCACAAGATTTGTTCTTTATTTTGCTTTTTTTTTCTCCCCTCCGATTCTCTTACTAATTATATGTAATTTGTTGGATGGTTGTGATTTTTTTTTTGTTTTTTTTTTGTCGTCGTCTTCTTTGTATATTATCAAATTCTTTCTTTTAATGTCGTTTTAAAGGTTTGTCCTATATAATAACCCCCTGGGAATCGTTTTTGGTGAACTATTTTTATTTATAAACGCACGACAAAAACTATATTTTAAGAAAATTTTACTTACTGTATGGTTTGAAAAAGAAAATAAATATTACTGATTTAGTGGTGAGTATATTAAACCTACCTATTATAGACAAAACACAAACTGCCACACAGATTATTTAACATTAAACACTTTACATTAAAAACAAGTAAAGAAGTGAGTCGAAAATATTTTATATTTTTTTGAGCTTTCAAGCATAGGAATATTAAATTTATACTTCTTACATATTATAGCTTATAGCTTCTTAATTGTAGCTTTTTTGAGAAACTTGAATTATGATTTTGTTAATTTTCAAGTTTGGAATTTACTCATACATACATACATAAAGTCAAACTGTTTGTGTTTCTTCCGGAAATATGTAATTGATTTTGTAGAAGGTGGTAATTTGCTATAGTCTTTGATCATATATAATATTTGAAACATATATAATATGTACCTTCAAGTACAACGAGAAAAAAATATTAAGCAAATTCTCAATTTATTTGTATAAAAAAAAATAAAAAAATTATTCACCATCATATTGCCTGAGTAATATTTGGTACGAAAATGTACTAAAATGCAACCGGGACAGTATTTACTATTTATAAATGTTGGCAATATTGCACAAATGAGTAAATCTTAAGCCATTATTATTCTCTTCAAATAAATCCTGAGTGATTTTGTGTTATTGACGTTAGTAAGAAATTAAATTTTTAAAAATGTTTTTTTTGAGTTATTTTTTGTTTAGATTTTATTAAATAAATAGAAAATTATTCATAATTCATTGCCAAATCATCTCTTTTTAGTGATTTATTTAGTTAAAAATTATAAAAATGTAAGTAAAAAAATGGGTTTTTATGTTTTTTTTTGGATAGAAGGGTTGAGTACGGGGTACAGAGAGATTATTATTAAAATTACTTGAAACTTGTTTCAATTTACCATGCCTACATTCGACATGACAATGGAAATAATGATTTTTGCACAAATACCTATTAAAATTATGATTACCTTTTTTTTTTTAAAAAAAATGGTGGTATTGTTGTCCTCATATTTTTTCGTATGTTTTATAATTCTATGGGTGAAGAGATTTTTAAATCGATCAAACTTTCAGATTTAGTTTTGTCTTTGTTTTTAAAATTGTTATGCAGTATAAAAAATCATAACTTCAAAACCGCTAAGGCGATTTTGATGAGTTAGAGCCTATTTTTTAGGGAAATAGGTAAACTTTTCGATGAAAATATAATCAGATTAAATTGTGAAATATTTTTACTGTTAAAAATTAAATTAAAGTATAAAAATTAAAAAAATCAAATTTATTATTTTCTTTGAACTTTAAGTAGTTATTTCTTGTTTCTAAGATATATCAATTATTATTATTTATGCATAATGTTTACGAAAAATCGTATACATACATATTAGGTAATTTTAACTTTCACTGTGAAATTTCCCGCTTTATTTTCAATGATTATGATATTCTGAACAATTTACATCGAAAATGTTAAACGTAGGTACAAACGAGTAAACCTTCTATATACTTGAAGATATTTCCTTCAATTTAACTTTATTTGCCAATAAAAACTATGAAAATGATTAAAAAATGGGCTCAACCGGGATTTGAACCCGGGACCTCGCGCACCCAAAGCGCGAATCATACCCCTAGACCATTGAGCCGCTTATCAATATTACTTTCCGTTCACATCAGTAAGGCTATTTGTTAACAGACATTCACTTTTTTATTTAAAAAAAAGTTTTTATTAAAGATTTACATTTTGTATATATAAGAAATCATCTTTGTACATAAAAAACAGATACAGAAATTATATTATTTGGTTTGAAACACAATAAAAACAGTAAAATCGCAACATAACGATTATTTCAAAATATTGTAGTATTAACTTTACATATATTAATTTAAATGGCAAATTTAATCATTGAAACATTAATAATTATTGATCAATTTAATATGGAAGTAATTAATTTTGAAAAAATCTTCAATCATTTTAATGGAAAAAACAAACAAACAAAATGGAAGTGCATCAAGTATTTTGATATTTTTTTTTTATGTTTTTTTTAAGTGGTCATACTTTAAATTTATATTGTTGTTAGAAAATCAATATATTTTTCAGTAATTTTTCTCAAATAATATTTTTGCAAATAGTTCGAAATTATATTCTGCTTTTAATGATGGGCGCCAATTTGCGTAGCGACATATTTTTAGTGGTCTAAACTCACTCAAACAGAATCGTCAAATCTAATTAGGGATCCAATACAACAGTTTTACTGTATCTGGTTTTTTTTTATACACACTACACACAGGTACATATGTGGGCATATACATAGTTGTGAACTTCGCTATGCCATTAATCTTCAATACGATTTTATTGAAAAGTTTAAAATATGATAATGAGATACCTTTAATGAATCGTTTAAATATTATGAACTATCAAGCGGCTCAATGGTCTAGGGGTATGATTCGCGCTTTGGGTGCGCGAGGTCCCGGGTTCAAATCCCGGTTGAGCCCATTTTTTTTAATAATATTAATTAAATTGTTGTTTGCATGTTGTAACTATTGGTGGGTAAATTTAGTAAAGTTCCTCATCTCAATGTAGTAATGATATATTATTTAGATTATACACAGTTAAAAGTGGCGGGTTCGAATCCCAAGCTAGACTAAATTGCCCATAATTAAAATTGAATTGAATTCTAGTAAGGTTTGGCACATTTATGATTTATTATGAATTAAAGTGATCAATCAGAAATGTACCGATCACTCAATCAACGATAATTTTAGACTTTAAAGTATATATAAGAGATCAGTCAAAAAATCGGGCTCAACCGGGATTTGAACCCCGGACCTCGCGCACCCAAAGCGCGAATCATACCCCTAGACCATTGAGCCGCTTAATCAATTACTATCTGGTTTGTCATTAATATATACCAAGGAATGGTTTTAATATTTTTGAAATAAATGATTTTTGAAGATAAAAAATTGGGCTCAACCGGGATTTGAACCCGGGACCTCGCGCACCCAAAGCGCGAATCATACCCCTAGACCATTGAGCCGCTTGGATATAGCCTAAGTTGTTTGTATTATGTGATGTGTTTTTTTATTAACATTATTTATCTACTTATTTACATATTTTTGGATTAATGTCGATATTTAAACAGTTTTTTTTTTATTTCAATTTAAATTATATTAACGATTCAAAGTAAAACTGACAAGACGAACAAAACAAGTTTAGCAAATATTTGAAGGCAGTATCTGTTGTGTTATGCGCCTAATAAGTGAAGATGAGATTAATTGATTGAATAATTATTTTCTAATTTATTATAATTTTTATATTTAGTAGTATGTTGGACGTAGTTAATAGATGCAAATTTTTAAATACCTATTTGACAAATAACCAAATATCTTCGTAGGGTACCTATGATATACTTAGAAATATATGAACATTGTGATGTCTATGCAATAGGAAGACTAAATTTTCAAAATATAGTACAGTCAAACCTGTTTTTGTGCGATTTTTTTTTTACGCGGTATGGGAAAGTTTTTTGCGAGAAATGAAAAATGTCCATCACAATACATAATACATACACTCTAAACCTGTTTTAGTGGAGTCTCGACTGTATTAGTTTTTCTCTGAATGGGCGTAAAATGTCATCAGGTGGTGCGGATTCCACTTTAAACTGCAACTATTCCTTTTTTTAATAAAAATAAAAATGTATTTCAAGTAGTTCGGAATTTAAAAAATAGTTGTTGAAGCAAAACAAACAATAAGATTGGATAAATAAAGTTAAAATTATAAGACTCCCAATAAGGGGCCTGTTATGTCTTTTTATACACTGATATGTATAAAGAACATATATATAAATAAAACCACCGATTTATTCTAATTGTAATTTAATTAATGTTATTCGTTTGACAGTCCAACAAGTAAGTGCCTTCATCATACAATTCAATCGTTACTCCCTATCTAATTCAATTGTAACGTAACTCTCAGGGATTGTCAACATTTAATCATATTTGATTATATTATATATATATGACAGGGCCCAACTAAAAAATAGAAAGAATGTCAATTGTAAAAAAATTAAAGGAAAATGAGGGAATTTAAATAGAACTGGACATTTCTAGATTTATTTAACATATTTAATTTTGAAACCTTTTCATTTTAGAAACAAATTTTGGTCCTTCGAGCCGGACATTGAATATATGACAATTGTTCTTCGTTGTAATAGTTATATTCGGGAAAGGAATAACGGTTCTTAAATTATCTCGTTATTGAATGATATACATTTTATTTTACTGGAAATTTCTAGATTTTTGCATTTTGGAAAACAAATTTTTGGTACTTCAAGCAGGATTTTGATTATTGAATAAAAATTAAATTTTAAATGTAGGTAACCAATAAAAATTCCTCAAAATCAAAGACATTTATTATGTATAAGTGAGAATTTTATTAATACAACCAAATGACATACTTCTGATTCGACTAGTTATAATGCACATGATAGTTATATGCACAATTTCATGCACACATCCATTGTTATTATAGTTCCTCTTTTCCGATTTAAGCATATAAATAATAAATGTGTACTACTCTACTTGTACAATTGTGTAACTGTATTTATACATATATATGTAGATAATGTACAATGCATAAGTACATAAATGTACGTATATGCCCTAAATAATGATTGATATAAAATTGAGTTTGATAGGTAGGTGACTGTATTCTGTATTTTATGTAAACAACCACTCAAAATTATTAGTTATTATTCAGTTTTATTATTAAATACCTATCCAGTAAAATCTAAAAAACTACTTGTGCTGCTCAGTATTTGATATTTTACATGGGAAAGTATTGCTACCTATGTATTTGTATATGTCTATTATGTAACAATTTGATTGATTTTAATTTTATTTGTAATTAACGATTTCCATTGGATAATAACTTTTCGATGTTGGTTTATTCAGTATGTAATTGATTTCGTGATTGGAAATTATGCCGTGTTTATGTAGCCATCGACTAATATATGCCTTCGACTTATTATTTCCTCATAAAAATTGTTAGTTTCTGTGAACAGACAACGAATTCATAAGTACAATTGTAACAAATTTTTTGTTTTTTATTTCAATGTAAATATTTTATCAATAGAAAAACGTGTAGAAATTATAGTTTTCTGATGCCATACTTTTATTCTAATATTTCGTTGAAAAACTTTAAACACCTTTTAATTTGTATTTGTAATAATAGGTCCGATCGATTTATAATTTTTGATGTATTTAATTATCCACTGCAGCTGTCATAAGTCACAGGAAGATGTGAATTTATTATACATATGTAGTATTCTGGCAATATTTTACAATTATTTCTGGCATTCCAATACAGATTAATTCACAGGTGAATATTGTTTTGTCCACCAAGACCAATAGCCAACCACATTATTCATCAATTCATGTATATAAACAAAATTTTGGCGCCTTTTGCAAAAAGATTCCAAAAAAAAACCAAAAATCACTTCAGCCTAAGTTTTCGAGAATTTTCATTCTGTGAGAATTTAATAATAAAACAAAGAACACCGATATAGATTTGATTCATATGCGTACAGTAAAATTCGTATCAGTATAAATAGAGAGGAGGAAGGTTTTTCCTACTTATAAGATGGTCCTACTTAATTTTTTTTTTCATGGTACAGGTTTATTCTACGCAAAATTTAAGACTCTAATAGCGGTCATTTTAATCTTAATTCGCCTTAATTTTCACCTCAACAGCGTGACACTGAAATTCGTATTCCACAACGCGGCTCTTAACTTAAAAGCGCTAATAGCTCAAGAGCCACATTTTTGCCGATCTTAACAGTCAAGATCGTTAATAACTTGACATTTGTGTATATTGTTTCAAATCGCGACATGTTACACGAACATAATCAGCGCTCAGAATGGTTCAATATAACCCATCAGTGGCCGGAACAACAATTATTGCTGTGTGTAGCTTATATGTAAGGTAATTCCGGGATAGATGGTCTGCCGGTATAAATTGTCTAGCTGAACGTACGATCAATCGGAAATCATTAGTTTAGTCTAACTTCTAGCATAAGTAATATTATTTTTTTTGATAATGTGAATTCTTTTTCAATAGTTTGCAAAATTACATAATTTTTGCTTAAAATTTTTTTTAATTATTTTTAAGTTAAAACTGAAAGTGTAGTGGAAATACTTAATTAATTTCCCGCAACTTTGGTATAGATGGACCGACATTATCCGGGATATATGGTCCGAAGTCCAAACCAGTAAAGAAGGAATAATTGGCAACACCTACTTGTATGAGTACTTATTTATTATCTACGACTTTATCAGTGTCTATTTTGTCTATATAACAAATATATATTGAGTAAATATAGAAATGATATAAAATTGATTGCAGCGCCATAACTAGGTCGTGATACTTTTTGATCTATGGATGAAATCTTCACTTTTTTATTCTCTATAATTGTTGTCATAATAATATTTTCTATATTCCGACTATCTTTCGAGTAAATGATAAAATTACTTTAATAAGAATACTAGACCATCTATCCCGGGATACTAGGGATAGATGGAAAATGAAGTATTTTTTAATTTTTAATTTTTTTATTAATATATGGAGAATAATTAATGAAATTTTGTTAGTAGTTTAGTTAATAGATATGTAGGGAAAACATTTTATAATAAATTTGCTAGTCCACCTATCCCCGAATTACCTTAAGTATAATTTATCTTTAAGTCAAGAAAATGGAATTCCATATAAACATATTGAAAGCTAATCTGAAAAATACGAACCTGCTGGTAAGAATTTGGATGTTTGTAAATTTTGTTGTTGTTATGATATGCTAAAACAGCAAAAACAACAAGTAATTTTCTGTTCTTGCATATAAATACTAAGTTTTTGTTGTTGTAGCTATTTACTGAAATTTAGGTGGGATCAGTTTCTATATTTATACATATGTATCTATGGTCGACTTTCTTAAGACGAAAGAATTGTAATTAATTTTAATTTAATTGTCGCAATTAAGTAATAGCTCAAAATGTATGGTCCACGTACAGTCCATTGCTGAGAAAAGGTAGATTTCAATTTCAATTTCCATACATTTTGAGCTATTACTTAATTGCGACAATTAAATTGAAATTAATTACAATTCTTTCTTAAGACAGTCGACGATTATAAATAAAACGACTGATCTCATCTAAATTTGAGTAAATAACAATAACTTAGTATATATATTATATAAGTATATGTATTAGGCACATTTTTTTTCATTTACTAATATTTTTGTGAAAGATTTTGGATAACAATTTCTCTTGAAATTATCTGCATTTCAAAATTAGGACAGATAATTATTTAATACTCCATAGATAATTAATTTTAGACTGAAAGATATTCAATAATTGAAGTTAGTTTCCAAGTTATGGTTAATGTAATTACAACGTGTATTATAAATGGACAATCGAATACGCAATTCTATTGCATATTGACATCAGCAAACATTGTAGACTTTTATTTTTACCTTCATCAGCGGATACAGATCGATGTTGATTGATAGTTGAACATCTTTCAATCAAAAATAGTTTTCATTTTTATTAGGTAAAAATTGAAATTTCCTTTTATGCAAAAACAACATTAAAACTGAATAAAATATAAAAGAAAATTTTCAATCTGTTAAAATTATCATTCGCAGAGAACATGTGGCAAATATTTGTCAATATATGACGGAGGTTTTCAAAGCTTTTTCTCAAAGACGAAAGTTTCATATTTTATTTATATAAATGAGTAATCCTACCATACTCTTTCTCATGTGCTCCTACTTAAATGAATTCGAAATATGAAAATATTGTGCGTAATTTTGTTATTGAAAAACAATATTTCATTATTTGATTTTTAAAATAAGTGATGATTTCATATTAGTAAATATTAGATTATATAAGAACGTCGTAATGTAAAATTTATCTTATAAATTATAAG
>JANSTT010019444.1:0-51484 GCA_026745375.1 Platyura marginata
AAAATTCGAACATTTTTGAATTTTTCGAACAGGCGAACTTTTTAACCGAAATCCCGTGGCCAATCTGTTATTATACAATATACACCATCTGTAATTGGCATAAGTAATAGAATAAATGTTGCATAATTTTTAACCAATTTTAGTGGAAGATCGATACTTTTCAGATCCGTGGTTACCCGGGGATACAAAACTTCTTTTAAGTTACAAAACAAAGGTAGTCTAAAAAACGTACCATTATAGTTAGTAGTAAACATTCGATATAAAAAACAGTATAACAAATACGATTTTTCGAGTCGAATGTTTAAATTTTCAGTCTGGGCCTAAAACGGGTTTTTCCGCTTCTAATTTTTTCAATTCCCGTATCGTATATACAATTATCATCATTAATTCGTATAGTGAGTCCTTGACTATTTTCATGCAACGAGAGGGTACACCGAGGGTTGCCACAAAATTTTATTTGATGCATCTTTCAAATTCTGAACGCGTGGAGCTAGACTTGAATTTTTCACAGTAGTTTTCTGATGTGCGCAAGACTGCTGATATTGAACCAAATCTCTCCCCCACTTCTTCTACTTCATCCCATACAATTTTTTTGTTAAAAAACATGTTTTCTTGCGTTTTCTAGCAAAATTTCGAAAAAACTATATATACAAGAAAGCTTTAATTTTTTATTTTGCATAAAACAGGATTAATGTCCATCCATTTCTCAGGATGAACAAAAAGTCGATAGTGTTTGCAGAAAATGAATTTATTCTAAATAAAAAATGACCAAAATTTATCATATATATGCATAACTGGAAAAGGGAAGAGTGTACCTTTATTTTGCACCAAATTTTATAGTTCTGGAGTAAATTCTCGATTTTTTAAAAAAATTTCAAACTTCAACAACAAATTTTTCGTAATAATGGTCACTTTTTGTCTCATAGCCAACATCAGTTAGGGAATAATCCGTATCTCAAAAAAAAATTTCTTTTAGACAATTTGAATTTAAGTTTTTTATTATACAAATTGTAGACATTGAAGTCCTCTGACAAACAGTACAGAACAAACTATGCGTAAAATGTGGACAAAATTTAAGTGTGTTCTGGATTTCTGAAAATTTAAGAGTGTTGGAAAACAAGAAAAATCGTCACCTTATTCGGAACCTTATTATCATTGCTTTACAATCTCTGGATATTATATAGGACTTCATTTGATGGCTGCAGAGGCAATTAAGATAAATTTGATACAAAAGCTAGAAAAATTTCTCCAAATTTTATTTGAGCAATGTACTGTGTATATAACAAGAAAATCGTTACTATAAACAATGAAAATAAAAATGGGTCAACAAGTGAACCTTGTGAAACACCGTACGCTTACGTAAAATACCGTACGCTTTTACGTAAAACGTTAATAAAGTAAGAAACTTTTTGGAAAATAAATTAATCAAAATTTATATGTTACTGATAAGAAACAAGTTAAAAATGATATAATGACAATCTCTATCTTATCTCTTGACTTTTGTATATATCAAATATGTATTATACTCGTATAACGTACAATATATGTATGAAGGTACTTGAAAACTCCGGCATTTTTTATTCAAATAGAGAGAGAGAGAGAGTGCCTTCAATATAATCGTAAGTATAATAATAATTTAATATTATGAATATTTGTTCGACACGATAACGTCTCGAATACACAACCAAATCGTCTTCGTTTTTATAGAGTCGACGAGTCGACGTAAGTTTTCTACAACGAAAAAAAAAAAAAATTATATTTAACAATCGCGATACAACAAAAATTAGTCGAGAAAATGCCGCGACGTTGAAATGCCGGAGCAATGAAAATTTATGAGATTTTTCTGTGTAAAACTGTATAACGATTGTGTACAACAAAAATCGTATAAATAGCCAAATTAAATGCAGTGAAAACAATTTTCAAAAATATAAAAGAAGTGTGTGTTAATATGTTTATGATCATCACTGCTGTTTTTTTTTTTTAAATGAATCATTTCTGATTTTTTTATAATAAAAAAAAAATTCTTTTTGTGTATTAGATATTTTGACTTATCCATAACATGTACCTATCATCTACCTACTTGAAGAAATTAATTTTAATTTAACTGATTTTGAAACCACGACGACAGTGAAAATATTTGGATCACCGCCGTTGCATGGGTGTTTGCTCATGAACATGATGTAACATTTTAAAGCACTTATTGTTGTTCTTGTTGTTGTTGTTTATAGCAAGCAGATTACAAAAGCAAAAAAAAAAAAAAACAACATTTTTTTAAATTAACATATACTTAATTCTACGACTACATACATATATTGTCATTTATATTAATATGGCTTTTTATATTAACGAAATAGTGCGACTTGCAAATTTTGTATATTTGATGAATCCGGTGACATTGAGATTTAAATTAAAAAAAAAAAACAAGAAATACCCAAAATTAGCAATTTAGATACCCAATTTACCACAATGGTACAAATAACTTAAATTACAAGTAAAACGCTACATTTTATGTGTATAAAGATTATTAAAAGATCCTGTCTCTCTCTCTCTCTCTTTCTCTTTTTTGTACGTTACTTAGTTTAAGTGTTAAAATAAAATGATATCAACGATTGATTAGTTCACCTGGTGATTCATTATTTATTTATAATACTTACAAACTTACAATCAATATTATATTGAAAGATGTACGATTGTACGTACATATATAACTCCAAGTAATATACAAAACTTCGTTAGGTTATGCTGAACTTTGATCTTAGATTTATGGGTATCGATTAAGATGTATAAATAAGAGGGTATTTCAAGGGAGTTTTTTAAAAATATATATAAATATATCAGTGGTTACCCCCAGATAGAGATATGAAAAGGGAAGCATTTTTTAGAACAAGAATAATATCGGTAAAGTCAGTAAGTGGATTATTTCTAATAAATAAAAATTATCAAAAGCAAAGCATTGTAATTCCGTCAGACAGTCTCCAGGCTGCCATCAAATCAGGGATGGCATAGAAATGTCTACATAAACTCAATGAACTAGGCAGAACCAACAAAGTCCCTTTCTACTAGGTGCCTGAGCATGTAGGCATAGAAGGAAACGAAAGGGCAGATGAGCTGACAAGAAAGGGGAGTATTTACGCGCTTTATTGGAACAGAGCCCTTCTGTGGAATCAGAACAAACATAATCCAAAGAGAAATGAAAAAAGAAGAAGAGCCAAGCAATGGAGTGAACTTCTCAAGCTAGGGCAATCCAAAGTACTACTGGGAAATTATAACCGAACGAGATATGAAGGTGCAGCTAAGGAAGCTAGGTCTGAAAGAAAGCAACACGTGCAGGTTCTGTAACGAAGCAGAAGAAATCCCAATTTATCTATTCACAGAATGCGGAACCTTCCTCCGCAAAAGAAAAGATCATCTGGGGAATCATTGCCTAGCCAAAAGAAACCTATTTGTATATATTTGTTTCCTTGCACTTTGACACGATATTGCGATGATTTAGCTAAATTCCAGAGAACGACGCTTTTTAAAACACCAGGCCGTGCTGTAACAATGACGTATAGAGTCTAGGGATAAATATTGAATTTTTAATAGGGCAATAGGGTCAGATTTAAATAATGTATAAAAACCTCAACGAAACGGTTAGAAACATGAGTTTTTCAGAATATGTTCCTCTATCATTTGGTAAAAGTTCCATAACAATGGCGTGAGAAAATCTTGAGAAAATAAAATATCAGAGAGCATGGTCTGATGTTCTAGAAGGTATTGGCTATTTCTAGTCGTTTAGATCGATATATAAAAAATTCCACATTATCATTCTTAACTTAACTTAAAGTATGTACCAACCAACCTACCTATGCCAATTTATTTTCTATTTTGTATAAATTAGTAGGTATGTAGTACGTATATGTATACCACTATAACTAATACTACTATACCATTAATTATGTATGATGGATGAATAATTTAAGCAAACCTTAAAAATTAATGTTTCATATTGTAGCTAAAAATCAATTTCATATGATGGTGACACAACAAAATCGTTACGGTAAGCTAGTAATGAAGTGACGTAGGTATAGCAGTTCTTGCAACTATTATATTGATATATATATATATATACATATGTATGTATATATAATATATAGGTTTGTTTGGATTTGGGTTAGGCGATGTAGGTGGAAAAATAGCAAAAGCAAAATAATAACATTTTAAGACATAAATATCATTTAAATTTAAAGAATAAGCTACTTTCTTTGTTTTTATATGAACTGGTAAAAAACAAAAATTGCTTAGTTTCACAATCGTTCCACAAATCGAATATACAGCGATTTGCACGGTAGATACGTTCCACTACAAATCCGTATAAATCGAAACCGTGTAAAACGAGACACAACATACAATGAGTGCGTTTAATATATAATAATAGAAATAAAAGATTTTTTTTTAATTTAAAAACCGTGGAAATCAAGTACCGTGGAAATCAAGGGACGGGTATACATATAAGGAATTCCAAAAGATTTCGGTCACCTGCCCCAGTTCTTCATTATTTCAAGGAACGCCTGGCTCTCGGCCGTCCCCTTTACAAATATGTTTCTTGAATTCAGTGTGTTCTGCCTCTTATCACTCTGCTGAGGATTCTTTTAATCCACTCTTTTTACCGAATGAATATTTAAATGTTAGTGCCCACTTGTTTCACAATTTGTTATATGACCATCGTCTCTCGTTGGTTCTCGTTGGCACTTTGGCAGAGTTTAGAAATATGAGAATTTTATCGAAGGATTCAATTACCCGTAATAATCAAGTTACATATAGTCACTTTTAATCATTAATCCACCGTTCGTCAAAGGAATTAACCGTTTTGTATGTATTTGTACAAAAAATGATCCAAAGGACAAATAATCTTCTTAGTATTAGTGCCTAATCTAATCTCTAATGTTTAGTCCGTTTCAACCTTTCCACTGTACCGAGTAATTCTTAAAACAAATCATTATTATAATAAACTAAAAAGTATACGACATACCTATAATAGAACCTTGCTGTACACCATAAAATAAATATCAGTTCGTCTATGTAGGTATTTTGATATTAATTGAAATTAACTGTCGATTTTTTATTCCTATTTTAAGGCATTCTATTGAATCCGATTGGTTTTTTATGAGCAAACAAATTTGTTGCTCTCATCATTACCATCATACCAAGATCACTTTTAGGGATTTCGTAGTTTTCTAATGAGTAGCCAAAACTATTTGAGAAACGCTGCTGGAGATATTATAAATTTACGAAAATTTACGAATCAATGTCCAAATATTTCACTAATTATTCCAATAATATCGATTCTTTTAAATGTTGAAATTATCTTTATTTAAATTGATTTTGAATCAAAGTCATTGATAAGAATAATTATGTGTACTCGGTATGTACTCGTATGTAAGCAAATATATGTATACTTAGTGTATAAGTACTTATCCGTATGTAAATGTCTATTTACAGTCAATTTGCCCTCAACCAATTATAGTTCCAGACTACCGATAGTCTTGATGAAAGCTGATTGTCATAAATTCCGTACATTATGTCAATTAACAATCTAATTAATCTTCTAAGATGATCATTTACTTACATAGTGTTCAACATGTTTCTATAAATAAACATTTTATGTAATAGAAAAGAATTTTTTTGGTGAATTTTGAAATATATACGAGACAAGTCTTGTTGTTGTTGTTATTATGTTAATCTAAAACGTGCTCTTTAAATATGAGTGAAGAAAATAAATTAACTGGAAGATCTTCCAGTCAAATATCAATATACGATTATCCCGAACATTTAAATCCATTTTATGAAGATGACAATCATAAAAGGCTACGATTTTGGAAGATTGGATCGAAAACGAAAACCGGCAGAAGTAATAGTTTTTCATTAAATGGTCTTAAGGAAATCTGGTAAGTGAATAATTTAATTTTTATTATGTATGACATCTTCAGAAGTTCTATAACTTACGTGGGTCTGAATAGGTTAAAGACCAAGACCTACTACAATGCATGCTAATTTCGTTTAAAAATTTATTATCTGTTTGACATTGAGATTTTTTTAATTCTTCGGTAAGATTAGTTATGTGTTTGTAGTTACCTCTATCTAATTAAGAAATTGATAGAATCTTATGGAAAATATGAAGAATAAAAATCCGAAAAATATCAATTAATTTTCTATTTTTTTTAAATTAAAATAAGTAATCGTAGTATTGATACTTAAGTCGGAAAAAACGAATAACAAATGATTTATTAAGTGATTTGTTACAGTTTTTAATAAGTTCAGTTCAAAGAATATTAAAATGTAAAGTCATTTTATGATTTCTGTGGTCTCAAGCAAAAACAACTTAAGTCATTTTTTCTGAATTACGAGTAGAGTAAGATAAAGGTTCCAAAAAATCTCTGGAAAAATCTGTAAGAGCTAAATACTTTAATTTTTTATGACAGGATGAATGAAAACACACCATAATTAGAAGAAGAAAACATTTTATTTATCCTTTATAGAAAAAAGGTTATACAGTTGACATAAGTTAATTTAAAAAAAACCAAAATATAAAAGTTTAAAAAATCGGAAATTGAAAGTAATTTTTTTTCTAAATCAGCTGTATGTAAAACTCAATTTACCCCTAAGTCCACTTAAGTTGTTTTAGCTTGAGACCACAGATTTAATTTTTAGTATTTGTTTCACATGTACCTAATTTGGACCCAATCTCATTTTGTCATGTACGTAGGAAGATGAATAGAATGTTTAGAAAACATTCAAGATAAATTTAATATAAATCGTATTCGGTGACGAAGGGTGGGTTTTTATTTTTGCCTAGATTCAAAGTACCTCTAATGAAGACAGCCGTTGATTATTGTTTTCTCAGTATAGCTCCCTTAATTGTTAAAATATTTTAATAAAATATAATCTCAATTTGACTAAAATATTATTTCCAATCGTTTTTGCCTAAGACATTTTTTTCGATTTTCTAACAAAATATTAAGAAAATCATCAGTTCCAATTGTTAGAGATACTTTGCATAGGTAAAAATTAAATTCACGCTTCGTCACTGAACAATAATCAATATCAATTCGAGTTTTGAGTTGACTTAGAAATTCTAGCTGAATTTGATAATTGCCCAGACTATGTTCTTATAAATTGTAGTAGGGGCATTCACCGAAAACTAGTTCAGGGTGTATGAAGTTTTTTTTTTTTCAACAGCACCACAGATTAGTTGGGCTTGTAACGAGTTTATGTATTTAGATGTTTTAAAATGTAAATATTTATGTAAAATGTTGTGTTTCGGTCCGTAAAGTAGCACAATAATGTAAGTATGTATGTAAAATATACGTATATATATATATATATGTAATACATAAATGCTGTAGAATTTAAAAAAAAACAAAGGATAGGTTAGATTTAAGTACAAACAGTCCACATTATGTACGTTCACTATTTGTATCAATTTTAACGATAGGATAAGTGGAGGGGAAATTTAGCAACAAAAAAAAAAAGATTTTTGAAAAATATTTTTACATTTGATACTTCGATATTAGAAATTTTTTTTTTTTGATACATGAAAAATGGCTGTAAGTATATGGATTTCCCATTATTATGGCGATGAGAATTTTTTTTGTTTTTTTTTGGGATAAAAATGGCTGTATATGGATTTCCCATTATGGTGATGAGAATTTTTTTGTTTTTTCTTGGGATACGCTAAAAATGGCTGTATATGTACCCATTATGGTACCAAGAATTTTTTTTTTTTTTAATATGTATAGTATTTTAAGTAGTAATAGTATTTTTCTAACCCTTTCAGAAATATAATTTTAAATACAGTCTTTTCCAGCCATATTGCTGTTATTATTTTAAATGGCAAAAACCAATTTACATCTATTCAAAATTAATTTATTTGCTACATTACAAAACATTGTGTGACGTTTGCCTTTTTAATGGTTTCGATGCTATATAAATTATAATGAAAAGATGCACAAACCATTTTATATTAGATTGTTAACCGAGGTTAAAATGTTAAAACGATTTTCATTTCAATTATTATATGTCTCAACACAAAACACATGTACAAAAATTGTATATAAAATAAATATAGTGATCTCAATTTATAGGATTGTCCATTTTGGTTGTCGACTTAATATAATATACAATCATTTTTGATTATTGCAGGGCATTCAAATCATTTAAATTGAAAAAAAGATCATCGACACTTGGCATTAATAAAACATCAGAAAGTCCACCAATGATGCGTAGACAAATTCATCCTGTTTATGATACATACAATACGGTTGATTCGAGACTACGGCATACGGTGGATGTTGGATTAGGAAATAATTTCGAAAGAAGTGCTGGATATAGAAGTTCATTACAAGATGTCAATAAAATTCGGGTGAGTTTTTTTTTTTTCTTTCAAACTTGTATTTGTGTAAATGTTAGTTCCAATATCATTGATCAAATATTATTTATATGATGATTGTGGCTAAGCAAATACTATACGGTTTGACGAAGATAATCAACTTCTATTGCGTAATATTTATGTAAATAAATATTATTTATAAATGACTATTAGCAGCAAGGTGTTTATTTCCATTTAGTCGACACTCGACAGGTATTAAACAGAAAACCTTTACCTAATAATTTTAAATTATAGATAAATATAAAGTAGGTGTAGTTTCTTACTTGAGTAGCCATACAAGTTAACTGATAACAAATATGCCTACACGAACTCGCATTGTATTCAATCTTATCAGTCTGATGTGTATTAAAATATTCTATAAATTACATCATGTTTACCGGTTTTTTTGTATTTTTATTATTTTTTGTTTTCTTCTTCTTATAGGAAGATATTGGCATTTTTCGTAATGATCGTTATCGTAGTACAATGCAAAATGGCTACCAAACATTGGCAACGCCTCAATCAAATAGATTTAACTATCGTGGATCTATAACACCGACGCCACAAAGTAGATCATCAACCGTACCGGGAATAATGCATCATGGTTCATCGCAAAGTAGTTTAAATAGTACGAATCCATTTGACGAAGATGATAATATCAGTCAGATCAGCAGCATTGGTACTGGATCAATTCGAAGATCGGGCCGAAAGAAGCGTAGAGCACCGCCGCCACCAATTGCCGCCTCATCACCTTTATCAGTTGATGTAAGTATATTTTATTGTTTTTTGTGGAGTTTATTTTCAAGTAGAGAGTAGAGTAATCAAGTGTTTCAAGTTAATTTCTAAGATTTAATACTAATGATCTACTGGTTGAATTTTACTTTACGGACCCATTGAGCTGCAGGGTTGGGATGGGGAAGAATCGATAGAAGGGGTCTCTCCGACAAACGTTTCTATGGAAACTTTTTGGCGGTTGCCTCTCCCCTTTCCTCTAGAAGGGTTTAAAGTTTGTGTGGAGAAAGTAACTATTTAGTAGATAAAGAAGAAAGTATGTAATATTAACCCGAATTGTACCAGCGCGTGTGGCAACTTAAATGGCAAATTAATGAAATAAACTAAATAAATGAAATCATAAGTTCAGCCACGTTCAGTTCAGGTTTGCCTGTGTGGCAACGACCCCTCCTACGCATGTTCAGAAAGTAAAATTTTTGGCAATGAAAAAAATCATCGCAATTTTAAACATAAAACCAAATTAAGTCTAAGAGATATTAGCTTTGTGTCTGCTCCTACGTCTAATGAGATCCCCATAAATTATCGCTAGGACCACAAATGAAAACAATTTTTCACCAAGTGTACACATTTTAAATTTTTCTAAATAAATTTTTTAATTATAATCGAATTTTCTTCTTTTTTTTATTTTCTTGCGGCTGCTTATAAGAAAAAACATTGGAAGATATCCAAATTCTTTGGATATATTTACGAGTAAGCATAAATAATGGGTTTGCTTCAAGATTTTATTACAGTAAATAAAGTGTTTGTGAATTTAAAACACAATAAGTAGTTAGACTTAATTTTAGAGACGATATACTCTACAATTGTATACATGCACCAAATATACAGTAGGTCAGAGTCAGTATTTTTGTGTTAATTTTTTGTTGTTTTAGATACACGTACATCGTACAAGTACATTTATTAGTGCGGTACTATTAGAAATGTAGACAAATTATTTGTAATTTTGTATAATATTAGAATATTTTATGTTTCGATAAGGTTACTGAACTTATTGCGATGAAAAAATCTCGAAATTTATGAATAATGAATGTATATGAAGTAGAGTCCTTAGAATGCTATGATTGGCTGTCAGAAGTGCTGCCTCAAGGATAATATAAACTTTCGATTGAAAAATGCCTTTTTACTTCCATCATTCAAACACATTGGAATACATATCTATGAATATCTGAACTATTGTGGGTGGTAAAGCTAATTCACCGCCAATGATGTTCTGAGATATTCCATAAAGACCCGAGAAAGCATTCAGATGGGACAGTAAGTAAGCTTTCTTTTAACTTCCACATTCAGTACAGTAAAAACAATCCGACCGCAGGCTTTCTTTATCTTTCCAAGAACTGCCATTTGATTTTTTTTTGCCACAAAATGACAACGTTATGATGGATGGGTAATAGAGAAGAAACCTCAGTCATTCTTAATCATTCTTCTAAACTTCTTTAATAATACGACCGATTTCTCCTCTTTATGTCTTATCCAATTCAGCTTTTTATTCATCCTCACACTTGGATATATTGCTTCTACGATCAGTGCTAGAATGGTTTCATAATGATTTATGACCTTCTCCTTTCCGCACATATATAGATTTGAGAGAGATTAGTCCCATAGCATCGCGATCTTTATCGATCTATTGTACTGTTGTGCTGTTTCCGTACAAAGAACAAAGTCTGTCTTTGAAAAGTTCACCGATCGTTCTAATTTTTCAAATATTCTAAAAACCAAACTAATCAGATTAATTAAGAACTGTTCCGAGTTTGCTATCAGTAAATAATTGGTCGTAACCGTATAAATAGAAGTCGAATGGGTCAGGGCCAGGATGGTTCCACAATGATGTCGAAGACATATGTTTGTGTTCTTTCTCTTTTCCATACATAGAAGCAAGTTTGTCTTTAAAAGATTCACCGATCGTTCTAATTTTCTAATCAGATCACACATCAAGAACTGTTTCGAGTGTGCTACCAGAAAATTATTGTTTGTGGCCGTATAAGTGGAAGCCAGATTGGTTCATAATTTTTGGTGAAATAAAGGAAACAGTTGCATTTCATCATTCAAATAGAGCTTGTCATAAATATCAACTGTAACTGGAGATTAACACAATCAAGCCAATCAACAAAAAATCACATCTAAAATACCTATATATGTACACAGGCTCTATCCACTCTGCCCTAAACTATATGCGCTCTAATTTCCATTTTCGGTTTCTTTTAGGCATTTATTCATTATGAAGTAACGCTTTGATTCCCGTAGGATCATAATCTAAATATGCTCATTTACACAAATTCTAAAAATATACTCTGACAAAATGAAGCACTCATCCACGTATTATATGAATTTGCCTTATTCATAGTTACTCTACACGAAATTTACTTACATACATACTTCCCATATGTACCTACGTCTATTTATATTTTTTTTTTTTTTTAGATCAAATATTTATCTTATGCTTGTAGAGTACATCGAAATGATTGCTCAAATTCATAAAATATAAACAAATCTCGGCTATAGTTAGTAAATTTAGAAGATAAGAACTTACGTACATGTGTATAGATATTGCATGATTCCAAAATTATAAGAAAACAGCACGTGTAGTATTAATAAAGAAATAAAAATTGAATTTAAAAATCATACAAATTTCAGATCCATCGCGAACCAATCACAACAGTCGAAGAAGCCTCTCCAGATGGATCGGAAAAAGAAGATTTCATGGAGATAAGTAATTTAACAGCTGAAATTGAGTCATTTGTTAAAACGGCCGATACAGATAGAGAACGTCTACGATATAGTCCCGACAGAACGAAACCAATTTTGGTAGTTGAAAATAAATTAGAAATTGTCGAAACCGTAAAAGTAGAGGAAAATAGAGAAAATGATCGACCAATACCGTTAATGGATGATAAAAAATCAGAAGTGATCGTTAATGGGTCCGATGAATGTGAAAATACAGAACGAAAAATTTTGCCACCAGATAGTACCAGAGAAAGTCCCGAAAATAATGAAGATTATCCGGAAAGGACATCTCAATCGCCTGAAGGGGAAAATTCAACAAAACTATTCAAGGTAAATTCAGAAAAACAACTAAACATTCATAGTTCCGTTAAATTAAATTCGACACCACCAAAAATCATTATACGAAGTGCTACCGAAGACAACGAAGGTGACATCGTTGAAACCGATTATGTTTCAACGGTTAAAGATCCACAATTTTCGATGACAATAGCAGAGCTACCAGAAAATCAATTATGCACAAGTTCATTGGAGAAAAATTCGGATGAACTAAAAATTATCGAATCAAGCGATGACTTAGGAAGTGCCCCTCAACAAATCATTGAATCGGATCGATATCGAATTCGATTTGTAGCGTTGAAAAATTCATCACCACAACCGTCCCGACGAGAAATCGAAACCGCCGCTGCATTAGAACAACGGAGCGCCAAAGTTTATGTAATGAAACCGGTAACAAAACCGCCAGCACCGCCCGAACGACGTAATAGAACCGTTAAAGATATTATTGCGTCAATTAATAAAAGTCAAAGTTTATTGAAAATCAATCAAGATAACAATGCGAATGACATAAAATTGCACAGTTTAAATCAATTACCGCAAACTTCTATTTATAATGTGGACCAAAAATCCCGAACCGAAGTCAATACTCGTACATTTGACCGAATTGACAATAGAACTGAACCTGAATACAGTGATATTCCCATTATGGTGGAACGATTTGATGAATTTAATAATAATAATGATGAGATTTTTAAAAAATGTGTTATTCGACGAGATACACATGAATCGCCAAAAGAGTTAACAAACCGGTCAAGCTTAGACTGGAATCCAGTGCCGAAACCCAGGCGAACCCGACATTTAACAAACGAATAAACTTTATAGGCAATATGAAAGATTTAAGAGAGGTTGTAGATTTTAAGTATTCCTATTATGAAATTTGCTTTGTGATAAAAAAAAATGTTTGTGTCTTAAATGTAGTTACCGTTGCTTTGAATATATTTAGAGATTAGTTAAGAAAAATGGCAGACTTTTAGTAACAATATACGTATTTTTTATATTAGGAAATTTCCTGGTAAAAAAATTGTTTAAACATAATTATTCGGTGCTAATCAAAGTTGAATTGCTTGAAAAACTTAATATAAGGCACTAAAAATTTAAACAAGGCACGAGTGTAAAAAAACGTACGCCACACCACACCGCAACGTTATCATGAGCGATTTTGTGACAACATTTGTTTAGCCCTCGCAAATCCCTTCAAACTCCAGATATTCGATTAGAAAACCATTTACATGCTCAGCTCTTTAACATTGCTATTCATCTAACTCAGATTTACACTTTAATGTATGCTTAGAAAGTTGATCACTAATTTCAGACTTCATATCCTCTTAGTTCTGAATCTCTGTTGACTAACCTTTAGGTCCACACACACACTTAATATTGCATTGACCTGTTCATCTGTTTGATGCTTAAGCTTTTCTACGTCGCTACAAAACAAATCAGAATTGTGAGAAGCTCATTGTTGCTTGCTCATTGCTTTCAAATGCTATCTTCTACTTGGTTCTGCGGGCAGATCTTCCACTTTTTAGTGCTATTTTTTTCCTTTATCATTTATTATTCTTTTTTCTCTTGTTATTTCGTCGACTTCTCCTCTATCTAACTTTTGTTTGTCTGTCAGTTTTTGAAATTATAATAGTATCAATCAAGAATCAAGTATTGTTCGTCATAGTCCTTCGAGTCGGATTTAAACAATTTATTTACCAGTTAATAATAATATGCCATAATAATAAAAATTATAATAAAATAAACAAAAATAGATATTAAACAGTAATCGCGGCACTTTTCAAAATATAAATATATATATATTTGTAAAGTCAAGCAATAATTTATAGAAAATGACAAAATTGTATTTATTTCAACAATAAAAATGTAAATAAAAAAACGTTTAGAACTAAAAACAATTACTAATTAGTCAATGGCGTGTACTTACGTTGCTGTTTCTCAATGTACTTGGTAAAACGCGACAAATTTGTACGCACCGTACAAACGGCCGAATAACGTTCGCCCAAATCCCGTTTCTGTTGACGCAATTTATTTTTCAGTACACGTTCCACGTCCCGTGACTTTTGGACCAAGCCCAATTCATATGCAATTTGATTCCAATCATTATCGGAAAACATATCCATCAATGCATCAATAGCCTCCGATATTGTCCAGGCGTCCAACTCTTTCGAACAAGTTTCCAATATAAATGCCATAATCACCTTAACTAGTACGTCCGATAGTAAACCACCAAGTATGCCCAACATCCGTAACCAATTTGCTCGTATTTCCGGTTCAGCACACATTTGCACACCGCTCAGCATTAATTCCAAATCATTGTCGGACATTTGTTTAAACAATTCGGGACTTTGTTTTAAATGATTGAGGGCGGCACGCATCAGTGACGTTGACGCTTCTAGTATATCGGCATTTTGTACACCTTGAAATACTTGCTGACCCAAATCAAGCCATACACGATAGATAGCCGATGTTCCACCTAGATCTTCGGTATTCATGGCGTTGCATAAATTTTGCAAACATAACAGTGATGATATGCGTAAAGTTTTTATTCTGGAATAAGTATAACGATAAAAATGGTAAAACCATCCAAGGTATAATGTCAGTATACGGGGAAGAGGACGTGCTTCTTTCTGACTTGTTTTAGAAAATATTTTCCCCAACTCTTTATTCTTCCATAAATAAAAGAAAAAGTAGAAAAGGTTCATATTAATTGGAGACATACCCAGTTAGTTCACCTAAACGGGTTAACCATTGAATCGGTTTTGGCATTTAGAGACTATAATGTCAAAAGTGTAAAGGAATCTTAGGATCTTCATTATTAGCAAATATATTGTGCCATCGGTAATTCTCTCTGTGGCCATATTTGCATTACTTGGTTTATGGATACCCATGAATAGGTGAGAAGTTATCGACGTAAGGCTTACCATCACTTAATTTACACGCAAGTTAAGGCGCCCATCTAATTAATATCCTCAAAATAATTAATCGGTTTGATTTAATATCATTATTATTATGGTCAGGTATCTGGTTCAACTGTTTCAATGTTCACAATTATCGTCTTTCATCCTCCTTTAGAAACTCTTTCATGGCGAATCACGAGACACCAAGAAAAAGTAACAAAAAATTACCCAAATAAATGTTACCCCAATGGAAACATATTTAAAACTAGAATTGTTCGTCCGTCCTAGGACAGTGTCCCATTTTATCAATCAATTATACAAAAGAACTTCCTTCTCTTGAGAAATACGTTCTTTCGTGCTCTTTTTGAAGGCCATTATATCAAAATACATGAGTATATTATATACTCAAAAGATAAGTGCACTAAAACGTGCGTCAATACATTTAAATCACTACCACGGTTAACTTATAGAAGGCCGCTACTATATAACCATTGAGTTAAGTTGTGACATTTAAATTAAGATTTTAAAATGGCGGTTTTAATACAGCGCTTTTTAAAAAAATATCAGTGGCGTACTACGAAGTCTTAAATATATACTTAAATATAGTACTAATTCTACATTTAAATGGGGTACTCACTTTTTTAGTAAATTTTCTTCTTTTTCCTTCAAAATATCTTGAACATTTTCCGCAATCGGTTGTGCACGTTGCCACAATTTTTCCACAAGTCCCAGCGATTTTACAGCCTCCAATATTTCAATAGGTAATTGATCAGGAAATTGTAAACTTTTTGAACTTGAATGCGACGATGCCAAATCATAGTCATGAACACTTTCGGCATCTGATACGTCTTCACTGGGATCGGCATTTTCTACGAAAGTAAATTACATAATTGATGGTGAGACAACATAAATAAAAAAAAACGACCATCTGTTAGAGATGGGAGAAAATCTAGTCTCAAAAAAACTACTCAATTCTACAAGAAATCCAAAATCCTTACCTTCATCTTCTATCGAACACAAATTCGTTATAGTTTCCGCTGAGATTCGTTGCGCTTCCAACAGCCAACCAACATGTTTCACTTGAATATCGGTAGCCGATGGCATATCCTGTTTACGACGTCGTTCACATGCTTCCACTTCAGTTTCTTCTTCCATTGCAATCGAATCATCAGCCACAATAAAGTCCGGACCCTTATTTTTATCATTCAATGGCAAACTACTGGTCAGGCTACCCAACACTGATCGATGATTAACGTCCAGTGTTTTGGACAGAGCCGTAAATATTTGAAGTAGATGTGGTGTAGAAAATGCTGGAACATTTGATAGAATACCAGCCGCAAGGGTACGTAGTAGAACACACGGAAGATCTCCATCAATGTTAAGTAAGCTAAGCAGTTCTTGTTGGAAAGTGTTAAGAACTTTCCATGCTGACGGATTATCTTCAGATATCACAATTAAACATTGTCCAACAGCAATGGCTAGAAATAAAATGGGAAATTGGTTTTTTTTTCTTTTTTGAAAATCAAGTAACTTACATATGTCTAATCCGAAAATGTTGTAGTCGAGATAGCGGATAAAACTATGGAGAACGGTCGTATGGTTAAAATTTTCCAAAGCAATGGAAGTACTTTCGCATAAATTCCACAACAAATTGATGGCTTGCAGAAAAGTATCCGACTTCTCGTCCAGTTGATTGTTCATATTTTTATCAAACGTTGGCACCCAATCAGACGAAACTGCATACTCATTGAGTAAAGCCAACAGTGGCGTCAACACATCTTGTTCAACAAGATTTTCACACACTTCAACACCGCACACCGATAAATTACGTAAAGCACCAGCCGTAGCATTTCGAATACTTTTATTGGAGTCCATTACCCAGGAAGCAATAATCTTAACAATATCGCTATCGATAATCTCACGAGTTCTCAGTTCATTCTGGCATAGAACCGATAAGGCTTGTAGCGCACACATCTTATCTTCAACATTGGCCGATTGTAATTGTTCCACTAAAGACGTTATAGGACCATCAGCATGTTTATTTTCACCGAGCTCTTCATTAAAGCTGACATCCCGAACGCTCGGTATTCCGATGGGATTGACTTTGCCCATTTTGGGTTTCGGTTTTTTTGTTTTGCCCATATTTGGTTGGTTTGCTGCAACAGTCTGATCGTTTCAACACTGATCGAATATAATATAATAATATAATATAATAGAAATTGGTTTAATTGGTGCAAATTCAATAGTATTTAACACATTTTAACAGGAACCACGTTGTAATAAAAATTTTGTGTTATGACAGCGATAAGGCGGCCGCCGCGTAAAAAAAATTACTAAAAGCTTCCACAATATACGCCATTTGAGGTTGTGCTCTGCTGTTAAGTAAAGAAACCTCCATTTTCTACTACTTATCGATTGCAGCGCCATTAAAAGATAATGTAGCAAATCCCTAAACAATTTTGTTCAATTGAATATAAAAGTTATTACCACTCTACCTAAAATCAGTTTAGAAGTAATATTAAGTTTGGGAAGTTGTTTTTCTAATTTCAATTTTTTGTTGAGTGCATTTAATTTAAAATGTAATTTTACGTGCCTATAATAATATAATATAATAGAGCTTAGAGGACATCGTTCTCAATAATATATGCGATGCTGGAACATTTCTACAGGTACTTAAAATTTAAAATGAAAATTTTTTTTTAAAAAAAAGATGTCGGACTCACTGAAATGCGTAATTTAACTTTTTGATACAAACGTTTGTGATACTAATTTGAAAAAGACTCTTCTATACGGGTATGTTTTTTTTCCTATATGTCCACTAAGCGATGTACTACAATATTTATATATTTTAAAGAATATAGGCTTTCTAGGGGGTCTATATAACCCTAACGGAAGGTTAATAAATATCCTAGGTCTTGCAGTCTTCTGCGGTCTATTCTTATAGAATACGTTCGCAGTCTCGTCCTCTTCTAGGCGGAAACACAGTCAAATGAAGACTATGTCTGTGACGTGTGGGACTTCGGACTAAAGTTCAGCACCTTTTTTGTATATGGCATAACCGCTCATTGACCTCTTTTAGAAGATTCAACAAAAAAAATAAGATCTTACAATGGTTTTGAAATATATTTTTAACAATTTTATATTTTAACAATATAGTTAGGTAATCTTTATTGTTATTTAGGTATTCCCAGTTATGTCTTAAAATCTGTACAATTGTATGTCTTACTATTGTTTTTTTTTCTTGCTATATATTAATAATATATAATAAATGTATCAATATACATATATGTAGTGACAATCACTAAATATTTAAAATTTTCTCAAAAATATAAATATATTCGTCAATTTCTATGATATTCGATCATAAGTATTCTTATCACCCCTCCACTGAGGTATATTTTAGTGACCACCATATTCACGAAGTTCTCGATTACCCAAATCTAATGGTGGTCGATAGTTATTCATCACTTTGCCATCCAGTTCATCACATGGACACTGATCGAGCACATCGTAGCAACGAAGATTTCTCATTTGATCCAATTGAGCTAGAGACACCTCAACGGGTTCTTTGAAAATCATCCATATAACCGATTCGGAACATGGTGGTGTTGTTAACGAACCCAAATAAGTCCAAAATGCTGGTTTAGCTGGAAGGAGTTTTGATGGATCCACTGGATCTTGCAATGTTACCTGAAATTCATTTTAAAAATAACCAATGACGATATTGGATTATTGGTAAATCTTACCCTGTCTCCTTTGTGTGTTACAAATGGCAACAGTTTTGCTATTTTCTCCAATTCTTTGTGGTGCTCCCCAACCTTTGTAAAGAAGAACGTTTAAAAAGTTAAACATTTGCAGTTTTCCAATTTACCACCTACCTTTAAAAACACTCCAAGTACCGCTAACCCATCTGGATGACTAGCCGCCTCATCAAATGTCGCATATTTTGTTGTATTCCAATGTACCAAATGTAATTCACCCGAATATGATAAACCATCGACAGTATGTTCGGAACCTTTTCCATCGGAGCAACCCCAATGGCAATGAAATTGTTCCAACATATATTTGTCATCGTTAAGCGGACCACCTGTCAATTCTGATTCCGAGCCATTTACATCTACTCGCCAGCAATAACCTGGATTGATTAAGCTGCGACTATTTTCGGGAATATATTTCCAAATTAATGGTTTTCTTAATGTACTGCCTTTGGTCGTTTTGTACGTGTCAATATTGACTGGTGATTGACGATGTCCCGATGCCATTGGAAATAGTTCTGGCCATGTTTCTGGTCCTGAAATGATTTTAAAAAAAAAGCAATTATTAGCTTATTATAAAAAGAGAGTGTATTCGAAATAAAGAAAAAATAAATTTGATAAAATTATAAAAAATAAAAGTAATCTTTAATGGACCAAAAAGGTTCAGACCCTATATTCATAGTGTGTTCCCTCTTGCAAGATATAGGAATATTTCAAATGATAGCTAGATTCAGGATACATTCAAGGTTGTGGATAATACAAAAATGAAGATTTAATTTTTATATCAAAAAATTCCACGATCTACTGTTATGGCCCTGCAATCGATTTTATGTATTTTCTAGGCTTTTTAATTATTTACTCGAAAAGTATTTAAATTACAGAAAAAATGTATATGACAATAATGATAAAGAATAAAAAAATAATGATTTCATTGATAGACCAAAAAGTTCCACGATCTACCGTTATGGTGCTGCAATCAATTGTATGTCATTTCTCGGCTTAGCCAATTATTTCTTGTAGTGGAAGTTATTTGCAGTATTTTTGGACAATATAATAACAGATGACAGTGTAGAGAAAAGACAAGGTTAGTGTGGGAGTTGTATGGGGCGATGATTTATGTATTTAGAAGCGAAGACATAAATTCAGACAATAATAGGTTAATTGATTTAAAGGGACTCTCATTTTTAGGAATTATCGTTTTAGAAAAGACCCTTTTTGGTTTGTTTGGGTACATTATTTTTGTCTAAAATATACAGAGAACAAATATTCATAACTATTTGATTCGATTAGAACGAAATCCAATTAAAAAAAATCTATTTTCATGTAAAACTACGAATGTATTTATACAAAATATTAAAGATTGAAATATCTAACAGAGAAACCCTTTTTAATCCAATTTATTACACAAAATAGACCAACACAGTAGATATTTGTAGAACATATTTTACATTTGACTTGCATTATAGATCCGAAATTACGTAATTAAATTTTAACCGGAGTTTGCCAAACTATATCTAAAGGGGTACAATTGAAATATTTTAAGCTGCAATTATGTAAATCTGTCATCAAGTCCATCACACTTATCTATTTCAATGAGCAAAAAAAATCATGAGAAGAGTGAGTGGTTAAAACTTAAACTAGTACAGAAAAAATTGTACATAGTAAACAACGATCAAAATAATTCGAAAATATGACGACAAACCATTTCGAAGAGGATACACGTCCTTAATTCTTTTATGGATCGTAATGTTCCGGATTCTACCGTTACTTACATACATACATATGATAATTACATATTATGTTTTACTAACTATACTTGTTTTCAATTTTAGATGGCACACAATTCTTGAATCGGTACCGAATCCAAGAAAAACAAATATTTTCCATATTTAAACAGTAAACACACTTGATAAAATATTTTTCCACAAAAATCATTCATCTTTGGAATGTACAACACAGAAACTGATATTCGCATACCAAACTATTTTATCGTGGAATTTATGGATAAAAGTAACAAACAGTTGTATTTCTGGAATTGCACATTGTATAGAAAAAAAAATATAGGCAGTAAGTATTAAAAGAACACCCGGTTTTTGGTTGCATCAATTTTGATTAACTTAAACATTACAAAAGTACTAAATAGTTCTCACAAAAGCAAGACCGAGACAATTTTTTGTCTGTTTTCAGGTAAAACATAAAATGTTTGAATCTATTTTACTTATTATCACAATATATCCCCCCTATCTAGTGCCTTAGTACGTCCCCTAAATTGTTCGCATTCGCATTAGGTACTTAAAAATAAAAATAAATTTTTATTGTCTGATTCTGTATTTTTTATTTTAACAATTATCTTTTAATTATCGGCGCATTTTATAATTGTTTTTTAAACCATTTTTCTCTTGATATTAGTTTTTTTAATTAAAGTTTTATTTCTATAAAAAATATTTTTAAAGTAATAAAACTTTTTATGGACCAATTAAAAAAAATCAAAATATATACATAACAATAACACTTGTTGAAATCTTTTAAATTTGATCTTAATAACTACAGTACCTACAGATGCGATTATTTTTTGTTTTAAATATTTTTTTATTGAACAATTTTATAGTTCATAAAGTTAATTTTGGAATTACGTAATTATGTTGATAATTAATTAATATATATGTAGTTTTTTTTTTCTTTTTTTTATTATAAGGTGTGAAGACTAATTAACCTGTGTTGTACATAATTGCCTCTTCCATAACTAAAATAAATTCTCGTAAAAATATTCCAAATTATTTTGTAAAAGTATATTTTAACAACGATCACTCATCACTTCGGATTTTTTATCGCAATTAAAATTAACACGAAAGTAAATATGGTAAAATATTGTTTACTGTAAATATATTTACGAAGGACCGGAAGCACCAACATTTTTCAATAATTTTTAACACAGCCGACAAATGTTCTTTGATCAAGGGAAACGAAAGCCTAGATTTCAACTACTTTTGGCTGTATTTTCCTTCATTTTTTATCAAAACCAATAGAAAATGCCGTAGATTGATAAAGAAACGAATGCAAATCGAGATTAACTTTTTTTTTATTTGGATTCACATCTATCTGTAATCTACAGACATCATAGTATGATAGTAGAAAATACATCTCGACATTTAGCCGATTAGTTAATTAATTCTTTTAAATCATTTACATGATCCTCAAAAACCAAATATACATCCTTACTAAATCTTCTAAGAAGGCACAAATTTGTTACAAGAAAAAAAATTCTTAATTTAAGTTTGTTTGTATCTTAATTGTTGTGATTACACCACATTAAGATAGTCGCAATTCACATACAAATTAATTAATAATAAACCAATATTAAGTAGCGTTGTGAGCCGGAACCAATTCAAAGAAAAATATATTTTTTAAAATTATATGTGTCAATGATTGGTTTAATTGGTTTTTATCATGATTTTTTTTTTTTCATTTTACCATGATTTTACAATATTTTCGTTGGCATTGTAGATTCTATAGATAATTGATTAATTTTTACTTAGGAACGGTTAAATGTTAGAGATATAGTCAGTCACAGTCAACTGATGATTTTTTACTAGATACTTATCGACATTTAATAATGTCGTTCAGTCCTAAAATCTGGATATCGAAAAGGCAGCATGTTACATACAATTTTTATAAACACAAATTTTTCTAGTATGCTCAAAATGATACTGGATAAAAAAAAAATTTTTCCTAAGGCTTTGGCATAGGCACAACAAAATTATATTTTAACGAATTTAATGAATTATAATAATTGTGGTATTCCTCAAAAATGCCAGAAAGATCCCGCTTATGGAATTTGGCACAGATCGCCTGACTTCAATGCGAACCTTCGGAATGCCTGATCCTCTTCCTATATACGAATGTCAAACAATCTACTAATTAGAATTACTCTAAAAACATTTATATTTATTCCAGTTCCCACCGCCGGCGTTCTCCGTCTCCCATTTCATTATGTCCGATAAAATGATCCGGACTTAAAATTTCTTTTTAATTGAAATGTGTGCACATTAAATTTATTGCAAAATTGCCGGCTCAGTTTCATTAATCAACGCCTCAATTTGATATTATGTGAGAAAATACGTAACATTTTGTCGAACAAAATGTATTTATTTATTATGTGCATTGGGATCGGCTGTGAAAACAATTTAGTAAATTAATGTAAGTAGAACTGGGGAGGGGAGGTTTGTATAATATACGTACATTATTGAAATATGCATGTCTGCATATGTATATATGTATATGGAGGTATGATATGATGTGAACGTAATCATCAGGTCAAATAAACATTTTGTTTATAATAATAGTTATAGCTATACATTTTTATTATTGTTGTAAAATAGTAAAAATGACTATAAATTTGAATTTTCATTATTTTGTCGTTTCATAGTTTTCTTTCAATCATACGACACAAGGTAGAGCTGAACCATGTAAAATAATTACTTTATGTTGATTTTGTTATGGTCAGCAGATTATTTGTACGTTAATTTTCAATGTCTCATATCCATATTCATATTTATAAAATATAATATTTACTGAGTACATATATGTAAAATTAAATCAACAACAAAGAATTAATTTAAGAGCCTTTTAATCGATTTACATATAATATTGTTACTGTAACCACAATAGGGCTTGGCTTTTCAGTGTTTTTAAGTAGTCAATATTTGAACACAATGAAAATTAACTGAATTAATAATAATTTTCAATTGATAAGTGCCAAAATACATATTAAAATTCTAATTAATATATTTATATTGTTTCTCAGCTGAATAACTAAAATCATATAACTATTTTTGTGTTTCCCCAGCAGTCCTTTTTTACTTAAACGAATATATCCCACATATTTTGGAACAATTTTTACAGTAGTGGCGTCATAATTAAATAATACAACATTCGTAATAATTAATTGGGCTTTATCAAAAAAAAAAAAAAAAATGTAACATTTTGGTCTTCAAGGACTTTTTTTTCCTATAAAATACCTATACGACTATTTTTAGTATGTATATATAATTTTCATAAATAAAATTGTTTTCGCATGCTTAAAATGAACATATCAAAAAAGAAAATTTTCCCGTGGGGGAATGGAACAAATATAAGCGTACCGCAACATCTCTATTTTTGTAGTTAATGGAAACGTGTGTTCTGATCTTTATCTACTTTAGGGAACAAAAAAAAAATAGAAAGAATGACAGGAACCGTCTGTCCTCTATTTTTAGGTTAAAAGATTTTTAACGTTTCAATATTTATTGAATAGTCACAATTCATACGATTAGAAGCAATATCAATTGTATCAAGAGCTAGTAATGCATATATGTGTATGTACATAATTGCAAATTACCAATTTAAGGCAAAAATATTACACTCGATACACACTCTATTGTGCTAATGAAGAGCATTTTAATATAATAATAAAGAAAAAGTTCATTGATCCACTGATATACTTAGGTACACAATGCATTTATGTATGTATATTGATCAATTGATTTTCTATGCGTATGTCGACCTGTCATCGACCTACTGGTTGTTTACTGTTTCGTAATAGAAGTCAATTAATTATAGGGTGGCATGACCTGCAATTAAAACTACAATTCGAAAAAATGAATATCATTGAGTGGAAATATTTTTTTATTTTTTTTTATTTATGTAAATTAAAAATTAATATTACGGCAAATTTATAAATTTTCTGAGAACAAGATTAAAGATACAAATCTCATAAATTAATTATACCTTCTTCAAATAATAATTTTTTAAGCAATAAATTGAGATGTTGGAAGATGTTTTGTTATTTGCTTATCAAAAATGTATTTAATTCAACTATACTTATGTAGATTTTTAATTATATTGCAAAATGAAGTCTACATGTGACTTTTATTTAAGTGTTAATTTAACTTAAACAGTAAATAATTTCAAGTCAAGCTTATATACATACACACATACATACATACGAGAAATTTATAAACAAGAAACAAGTTATTGTTTAATTTTTGTTCTTTTTTTTTTTGTTTAAATTAAGCAGATTAAACATTTACACATTTTATTGCGACTTGAGTTTGTATTGAAGTTTAAAAATAATTTTTTTTGACAGTTTAAAAAGAAGAAAAAAAAATATTTACGATAAGACGATAATTACGTTTACTACAAATCCGTCAGTTAAAGTTTGAAGGTTTATTTAGCTTACCTCATTCTTACAAAAAAAAAAATTCCACAATATTTGTACATAGATGACAAGAGAGATTGATAAGGACAAGTTGTAGATTTGAAGTCATCCGAAAAATCAGCCCTGGATTATGACGAGGCCATTACTCATAGAGTTGATACATAATTTTAATCAGTTTTTATACTCGTATGATGTTAGTCAAAGGGTATTATAACTTTGGTACGAAGTTTGTAACTCCTCTTAATATTTATCGTAGAAATTTTTTTTAACACCATTGTCTTTCTCGTGAAATTCTAAGTCCAAATATGCATCTGTCTGTGATTAAGATTCCGGCCAAACGGCTGAAGCTTGAAAGCTGAAATTTTATTATGTAGTCCTAGAGTAACATCTCTATTGTTTTTGGAGCAAATCGAACAAAAAATAGGGGAGGCTGTGGTACAGTGTGCACCTAATTTTGATATAAACCATTCATTTACTCGAAATGTAGAATAAATGAATATGACAAGAATTATAGAAAATATAAAAATGAAGACTTCATTCATAGACCAAAAAGTTGTACGACCTACCGTTATGGCGCTGGAATCAATTTTATTGAATTTTTAAGGTTTTTAATCATTTACTCGAAAAGTATTTGGTTTACAGAAAAAATGAATATAACAAAAAAAATAGAGAATAAAAAAATTAAAATTTCATTTATAGATCAAAAAGTTCCACAACCAGCCGTTTTGGCTCTACAATCAATTTTATATTATTTCTAGGGTTTTTAATCATTTGTATTCAATTTACTCAATATTTGTTTGCTGTACAGACAAAATAGACGCGAACAAAGTCATAGATATAAAACAAGTACAAATACGGGTATATTATAATCGGCGCACTCAATTTTTTCTTCTTTACTGGTTTTTTTTTTTACTTAATTTTAGCCGGTGTTTATTTCGAATATTATGGCAAAAATTGTTACAACAAATATAACCCAATGATTAGATGTGGATGTGAATAATAAAAAAGTACGGCCACCCATTTTCCGATTATGACAATTATTTGCAGAATCTCCCTGTATAGGTAGATATTTTCTAGTTCTCTTTAGATATTTCCTCTTAACGTCTATGTCTAAGGTAAATACTAAGCATATCTCCTATACCTACATAGCTAAACCATTTGTATAAATTATATTTTCAAGAATTGGTGCATTAGCCTAATTATCACTTTACATTAGGTATTTATTTACTATCGTATAGTCGCCTATCAGGTACTTAGCATTCAATATTTATTTTTTTTTATGTTAAAAGGTCAATATGTATAATATTTAATTTATGCACTGTACTGTACATGTACAATAACACTGATATGTGAGTAACGTAACGTCCATACATAATATTACTTATTTAGTAACAAAGATGTATTCACACACTAACACACATAGCAACAGAATTTATTATAAATTTTTTTTCTAAATTAATATAATTAAAATCACATGTAGACAATTATGCACGTGATCTATGCATGAGTCATGATTAACTTTGGCTGACGTACGATCACAAAAAATACTTAAATATATTAGTTAGTCCATAGATAATGTTTTCTAAATTGTTTGGACCATCAAATAATTTTTTTTTTTTTTTTTTATGATAAATAAACAAATAATACACCAATAAAAACGCGATTGTCATGTTTAACTATGACTATAAAGTTTTACCTACCAATGTGGTATATAATTTTTATATTACCAATAAAACTATAGGCAAGGCAATGAAGACATTAAAAAATAAATGATTTTAAATATTTTGTGGAAAACGTATAATTTTGCACTTTGGGATATTAACTATATAAAAAAACAGGCACATTCAAATTGATCAGTGAAAAAAATTCAAAATGAACAAGTTTAAAAAATTGATAAAGGTCCTCGGATCCTCTCCGAATTTTTTTTTTATTTTTCTTCCATTTTTCCATGTTTTTTTTTTAATAGATGCTCGGAGCAGAATCTTAAACAACTTATTTCTAAATAATTCATCTCAAAGTCAAATTTATCTCATATCAAATTTTACTTGAAAACTTCAATTTATCTTACGACCCGACAATTTGATGATTCACAAGATACCGTAAAACGTTATTAGAAATACTCCCGTACTCTATACTCCAATGGTGATGTCAGTTGAGTGACCGATAGAAATCCGTTGATTCTTCTACATTTCAGTTTTTCTTTTCATCGGAATACTGAAAAGACTCGAAAACATATTCATGCGACTGATTTAACATTCGGTTAATCGTAATTACCATATCTTCCCAATAGATTTCATTGACACATTTAACGTGTGTGTCACACGATAACCACAAACTATTACTGGAAGTATTTGCGTCATTTTCCAATTGTTTACCATATCCTCCACACGTGAAAACTAAATCAACAACATCAACAACACCAATATAGTAAATAAGTGGATATAAAATTGAAAATAAATTTTTGATATTTAATTTTAATTTCGATTGATATACATACGTACTATACATAAATATAGTGAGTGGCGTGGAATATTGTTCCGCCACAGTTTCGCTTTGTTTAGTTAATAGTTTGGCGATGATTGATTTGTTTATTTACTTAAGAGAGATTTAGAAGGCAAAACGAGAAAATCCATTTTTAAATTGCCACTTTATTAAATTTGTTGTTTTATTCATCATCTAGCTAGGTACAGATATGTGAAAGAAGGTACGTTATTACCTTTGCGTAGGTATATTGCTAATGTGCTGCATAATTTCAAATATTTCTATAATTTAATATATTACCACAACTTAGCGGTCGCATAAATTTGAATTCAATGTTGATTATGTAATTGGTGAGGACAAACGTATAGCAAGGTTAGAATGAAAAAAAAAAATTGTCAATGAAAATTTAGCATGCAGTATTATCATGAATTGTATTTTTATTAAAAAATACATCTTGATTGGATTTACAGACACCCTTAGAATAAATTTGTAATTTTAAAACCTAAAAAAGTGTGTTCTTTGTCAGTGGCACCAGACTGTAATGTATGACATTGAACTGATTAGTTTCAGTCTCATAATGACCTCTGTCAATTGTGAACAGTGACATTGAAAATCGGCTTCTCATCTGATACAAGCTTTTAATCCCCCCCTCCCAATCTTTTAAGATATTTTATATTCTATGGTATTATAATACTTTTCAATTTTCAGATATGTTACGTTCTCATCATTTTCTTGCTATGCCTATATAAAGAAAAAACCAAAGATTTAAAAATAGCTCCAGCACACCAGTTCCAGATTAGACTCACTATCACCACAAACTTCGCACGAGTACGAGTATGTACGATTGATGTTGTAAAAGTGATGCCAATCGATAACCAACAAGTGGCTGCAATTTCTATATTGTATGTACATCATCAAATAGAAGCAGACATAGACAACAGCAACAAGATAGATGATTGTATAGATTCAAGACATTCAAGAGAAGTATGGCCAGAGAATATCCATTGAATACGTCATTGTACTGAGTATTTCTACATTAAAGGAAAATACGAGAGACCCAAGTACATTTTGTCATCGATCGCTTGATCTCAACACTTATCTCACCGTGATATGTCAAAAAACGTAAGTACCTATACAAGCCAAACTGAACGGAACACACACAAGTAATAATTAACATATTCGACTTAACTGAAAATTCTTGCTACTGACGCTATCCAATTATATCAAATAAAAATTTGGGTTTTTTTTTTAATTTTCACCTCTATTTGTTTACTTTATCTCGAATCATGCCATTAAAACATTAAAATTTTGTTCAGCTAATTATCATATAACTAAATGATGAGCAAATATAAGATTTCACCAAAATACTTAATCAATTTTTATGTCACTCTAATTTGTAGTGCAAATACGTTAACAATAAATTTTAAATACGAGTTTAAAACTGCTAACTTAGTATTTGGAAAAATTGTTGAATAGGCATAGTTTAATAAACAGTACTACTAATTACCGATTGAATTAACTTAATATAGAAAATGCTCTGTTGCCAAGCTAATCATTTAAAAATTGTGTTAGAATTGGTCTAAGATTACTTTAGAATTTAAGAAGGCGTAAAAATTCAAGAAGACGCTAGAATTCAAGATTGCGTTAGAATTCAAGATGGTGTCAGTATTACTAAATAGCGTTGATATGATTATGTTGTACAAAATTATGTTGAATTTTTGGTCATGCAGCGCATGCAAATTTTAATGCAATTTGAAATGCAAATTTTTGTATTTTCTTTATGTTTTGGACATTTGTCGCTGGCCTGTATAGACGATAACTCAAAAACGAGTTGCTCTAGACTTTAGAGAATTCAAATTTTGGCAGTTTGATTTTTATGCACATGAACTCCTTGGTAGGCACTATAAATGGGTAAAATTTAAGATAATTTCTAGATCGATTGTTAATCGCAACTTGTGAATTGTAAAATTGATTTGGTACTTCTACTACTGGTACCTTGAATCACGAATTTTTAAAACAATCATTATTTGCCATTAGATCATTTGTTAAATGTGATGTCATTGCCTGATGTTTTTCAATTAAAAAATTATTATAATTATCAATAAATATTTGACAACGGTATGTATTCAGTCAAAATAGAAACAAATACAAATTTATTAGTTGAAACAGACCTGTTAAAAGGTAAACATAATTTTTCATTATTATTTAAATTTTGTAACCATATCAATAATGCATTATTGAATACTAAACTGTAATTATCATTTAACAATTTGTTAATATTTTAAGATCAAATTAGCTACCCAGATTGTGGTCCTTTAAATTGACTTTAGCACTAGCGATTGCAGCTACTAAAATTTTCTTCTTATCCGCGTCTGATCAAACATCGTCCGACATTTTTTTTTGTTACTCAAAGATTCGAGATTCGAACTTGGAACAACTTTTTCATAATACATGGAACTTTTAAATATCTCCAATCCTGTTGTGCGCATTAGATTGTGAGGGTGTCCTAAGTAATATCTGGCCAACGACAAACCAGGTGCATTGATAGCGTGTTCGATCATTTTATCTTCAATTCAAATCGTGAACCAATGCTTCCGTAGCCAGTGTATACATATACAATCATTACATAAATCACGAGACTGCGAACGTATTTGAATTTCTCAATGCTGCGATCAATCTCGATTCTTGACGATCTCTACTATTCGCATACACGAGTGAGATTTCTATGCCATTAACAACATTAGTATATGTGTATTACATGTATATAGGTACTAGTACAATTACTTATACTTACATCTATCCTACCTATTGATTAATATGTTATAAGTCGTCAACTTCTAACAAACTATTAACTATAAATTTCACATTCACGAGAATCAATGTGACATCATTATTTAAACGATCAACAATTCAATTGTTCATGTATTTTGTTTACCAATAATCAAATCAAGGTAAATACAAAATTTCCCAAAAAAAAAAAAAACAAAATTCCCCTTATTTTCCAAACCAGTATTTTGTTAACTCCGCATATAGCATCGGTAGATTTATGTATTGCAATTTAAAATCATTTTTACAAGAATGGCCTGCAGAGCTGATAATCCAAAAAAAAGAATCTCTGTAAAACCAGTTTAACTCAATTTTGTTATTATAATTTTTTTTTTGCGTACCTACTTACATTATTTTTTTTACATTGTCACAGTTTAATTTTTTGAAAAAAATAAATAAATAATTGTTGTTTATAAAATTATTATACACACAAAAATAAATCATGCAAAATAAGTTGTCTGGTGACATACTCCACCAATATGAGTTTAAAATTTCGTTACGCAAAGTAAAAAAGTGCACGTGATCTGTATTTTAGAATTTTTTTTTTTTTAGTTCGTGCTTGCTTACATAGTGAGTTTTTACATTTTGTACAATTTCAATGAGTAATGCCAACATAGCGAATCTAGACATTTTGTTTTACAGCTTTATTAACATAAATAATTAACATAATAAAAGTATTTTAATTTCATATTGTTTTCGGTGATCATTTTGTTCAATTTTGTTAATTACGATTCAGATTATTATCAATTTTGGTGCGTTTCATGTAGCGCAGTGGCTAAACGTTTCACTTTGATGGCACCGAACGATTGAATATCGATCCCTAATTTTGAATTGGACGTATCTCAAAAATTACCGAAATCGAAATTTTGGTGGGAATTTGTTTACATATTTATTCAACGTAACCTCACAAAATTTGTTATTTTTTGTTAAATTATAAATCGACAAATTTTGGCGCTTTTATATTTGATTCCACATTATGCTCTAACAGAAAAATTAAACAGTTTTTTTTCGGATATTCTGAAAAGTTTATAAAAATGAGATACGTTCGATTCAAAATTAGGGAGCGACATTCACTCAGTTCTATATTTGGACCTTTATTATTTTACACTGTTTATGTGGTCATTTTGAAGAAAATCTTCATTACGGATATGCGAATTTTTTGTTTCTATTTAACTTAATAGGACATTTAGTGACATAATTTTGGTAAATTTTTAAACTCTTCTACAAAATTCTACGTTTACTTTGTACTAAAAATTTATTTATAACCTTAGACGTACAGGTGGCCCTTCTACAACACAATTTCAATTTAACACGATAAGAAAATTACGGAAATTCTCATGTAACACGGTATACTATAGCGCGATTTCACTATAACATAATAAGAAAATTTGGAAAATTCTCGTATAACACAGTAGTTCTACAATAGTCTCATACAACACGGAATTATGTTGGAACCTATCTACCGTGTTATACCGAGGAATACGTAATCAGAACTTAGATTAAGTCTTAACAATAGTAGAATTCATTCCTTGGCATTTTGACCGTTTTAAAGTTCTTTCAATATTTTTGATTATTATTCCTTTATTGTTAAGTTAAAATTAATTACTTTTTATTTTTACTCATAGTTATTAATTTTTTTATTTATTGTTTTTACTTAAAAACATTTTTTATTGTCAAAAAATAATGATTGAACAAAATAATTCTTAAATTTTTGGTTTTTATTCTTATTTCGGTTTCAATTTGTAATTTTTATTTTTAATTTATTTACTTTTTTTTACTATCATTTTTATTTTTAACTAAAAATGTTTAATCTTCAAAGTAACATAAATTTCTCTTCAACCAGTGGTTCCAGACTAAGTGTATCAATAGGTGAATTGTTTGCCAAACTTTTATTTGACGTACATAGTACAAAAGAGTAGAGTAGGTACTACTTATTGTACTATTTTTCAGATCGGTTTTAAAGTAAAAAAAAAAAATTAAAAACGAATTGACGCTATACTTTGCACATTTATGTATTTAGCTGATTGATATTTGAAAATATTTTGTTGGTATTTGTATTCCAGACGGTATTTGATAGTAAATTAGTTATCGCTTTAATGTTTGCGCTAATTGGTTTATTTTAGTTTAGTCACAAAATATTGTTCTTTGTACATTGCTTGATTGTGCATCACTTCATTTGATTGCTTATATTATAATACGTAAAAGCATTTTTTTTTAGTAATTAATATTCTGATATACATAGTCGGCATATGTATTTGTACTAATGGTGGTGTGCAAATTAAATTTAATGTATGTATTTAAATGACATACAATGTATGATAAATATTGCTATTTTAAATAATTATTAGTGTTAATTAAATTAGTTAGCTGTATAGATATGTATGTCTTGATATTGATCAAGCGGTGGTGTAGAATTTCTAATCAATTAATGATATATTAATTACTCTCTTAACTAAATGCCCATAATCTTTAAAGTGTCTACGATAATTTTTATTGGATGATCCAAAGGAATTTTACAAATTTTACTTTTAATTTAATTTATTGGTCTATATAGCTGTGTGGGTAGGGGTTAACAATATAAATTAAAAATAAATTGACAATAGCAAAGTTAAAATTAAAAGCAAAATAATAACAGCAAATTTGGAAAAAACATCGTTTGAAAATCACTGATCAAAGTAAATAATCGGCCATAGGCGAATGTTGATATTGTGAGAAAAAGTCAATTAGTCGATCCTGAAGATTAGTGGTGTGATCTAATCGTGTTCTGAATGAAACACCAAACTAGAAAATAAACTTTCAAAATCATATTTTCTAAAAAGTTAAATTAGGTTCACTGATCACTTTTAACTTTAAAACTTAAAATATTGATCAAAATACTGTTTGACAAAAAAAAACCTTCAACAGCTAGGTAAATCTAAAAAAAAGCCCTAATATCAAAATTGTCTAAACAAAAACGACCATTGATGTTCTTATGTATAGACGAATTGTATACTCGATCGTTGATCTACTTCGAAACTGGCCTACTATCGGTTGTTAATTGAATTTAACCAACACAAAAAATTATTTGATCGAAGCTTTATAGTTCTCAGAAATGGTCCGAAGGGTTAATCAATACAATACAGTCTATATTCTTCTTAGTAGCCCCATTCAAATACTACTGCTGCTACTACTATACTGATCTAGTAATCTAATGCCTATTCTATGTACTTAGTTTTGTTTACCTCAAATTATCTAGATAATTATGTAATTTTCTTTACTATTATAACACTTGACATTTTAAATAAATTACAATTACAATAACAATCATAATCACACTGTGATTACAATCATAATTGAAGTTTCAATAAAATTTCCTATTATAATAGTAAATAAATCATTAGGTTACATGTGTACGAGTATACATAAATAAAAACCGGAAACATTATTTGTCGCATATTTTTCTATATCTATATTTTAATTAACGAAATAAATACTATAATTTAAATAATATTTCAACAATTGTTTACAGGTAAATTCATATAAATGTCAATAAAAAAAGCATACCATTCGATGCAGCGTATCCCCATGGTGCAGTCATTATTTCTTGATACTGAGCACTTACGGTCTATAACCAATTTCTCAGTTACAAATACTTAGAACCGCAATATACTTGTTTCGAAACGAAAGGCCACACAGTTAATTTTTATTTTCTATAAACACTAGAAATATTATACTTAATTTTTCTTCTTAAAAAAATAGTGAACTTTGAACCGACTGCACTCCTCGTATTGTACAAAAAAAAATATATTAATTAATTCGAAAAAATTTAAAATTCACTCAGAATAATTTTATGAGAAAACCATTACCATTACACGTATCCAGCAGAATTAAATAAAAAAAAAAAATATTGTCGTCAACAAACACTACATAAATCAACGTTCCGCTAGGAAGTAGTACAAAACACTGTTTGCTACAAAATTATTCCAAACAGAATAATCCATTCCATACGAACCGGCACGTTGGCTTGTAATTTATAAAAACGTAAACATTGCATTTAATAGTGTTAACGTTTAACTCACTCACTCATAATGGATATTTAGTCAGAATTATACCTATTTAATAGTGTATTATATACGCAGAAGTGAACCTTACACATACACGCGAATGTACCCTCTTGCACACGTACAAATTTTATTGAGACTTTATTAATGGAGTCATATTAAATGTTATTTAAAAAACTTTGGTTTTTTTCCAGTCATTTTTATATCACTTTACGCGTATTGTCAACCCAGAGTTAGCCCAGGGAACCATTAACGATGAATCCGAGTCGACAAAATGGCCGTTGATCGTATGGTTTTTTTGTTATACACAATTTTACAAATAAAACCAAAATACATAAATGGACGGTATGAATAGAGTAAGGTGTGCAATGGGAGGAGGTACGGAAAAGAAATTTACTCTTGAATTTCAATTACGGCAACTTTTGCCTTCTGCCATTGACATTCTCTTGTGTTTTGGTTGCACCTTTCGTTTTCCTCTTTCTCTTAATTTTTTTTTCCTCTATAATTCATTTGGTATAAGAAGACCTATTTTTGTGTGATGGATGACCGAGGAATTAGGAACTAGGAACGAGGAAATACTTACGAGATTTATTAATTGAAAATTTTAAATCTAGGTTTTTGTGTTCAAGACCGAGCGAGCGATTTTCGAGATAGAAATTGTTTCGACTTACTACTACCACTACTACTACGCATTGGCCCAAATTTTACGATCAATTACTTCATCTTTCACAAAACCTCATCCTAGCACATTACCTATATGCCAGAAGAAGCTTAGACTTTGTCAACTATTCAATCGGCAAAAAAACGCAATTTTACCGGTAATCGATTCGTTACAGTCAAATTTTAAAGACCCTAAAAACCATAAGCAATAAAATCAGTGTATCTGGTCAAATCCTACTAAAAGCAACTGGAGATTTTCTTACGTCGGCAATACAACCAAACTGTGTTTCATAAGTCTAAAATTATACCAAAATCGTATACTGGCTGATGTGTGGAGCCAGCTTGTTCTCCTAAATAAAAACTAAATTTGACTCAGAACCAGATTCAAGATTATAGTTATCACTGAAACTATTTAAGAACATGGTGCCACAATTTGTTAATTTATATTTGTTTGTATTTTCGACTATGTTCGTAATTTTGTACTAGGGAATTGGTTTTTTTCGCCCATTTGTCATGCAGCTTTTTCTTCCTTCGTAACTATTGAACCACCCTACTCATAGTACTGGGTATTCAACTCTAATCCTTTTCATATTCAAATTTAATTTTACCATTCAATATGTAACTTTCTATTTTCACCAGTCCGCAAAAATCGTCACTTAAATTCTCCAGCTTTTCATCCAATAATTTAACATTCACACAAACACACCATCATCATCATCATCATCATCAAACCGATTTTATAAATTTGTTTTTTTATTTTTGCTTGCCTTATTAAACAAAATAATAATACAAAGTTCAGAACAGAAATAGCACAAAACATGAAGCTCTGCTTCAAATCTTTGTTTCCATACAATGGTTGAATTGAGAAAATGGGCGCGACGATAACTGCAAGTACTTGCGTGTACTGTGTGTACAAAATATATGTAAGTCGATGACTTCTCTTATAAACTAACATAATCAAAGGATGATGAACACATCTTTTTTTTTGCTTCTTTTCTTCATATGGTACAATAAAATGTTAAAAAAGTTTAATTTAATTTTTGTTAAGTATATATAGAAGAGAAGAGAGGTCAAACTCATATTTTTCATATAGAGATTTTGTTTTTATGGTTTTTTGTAGTATAAGTGATGATTATCTTAACTTAAAGGCTAATAAAATAATGGTAATAAAAAAATGTTTGCGTGATTACTTTAAAATTTGCATGTGCGTAAATGACATCAAACTACCGGACGACAATAATCATTAATAAAAGACTTAAGTTTGTTTTTTTTTTCATTTCGCAAAACAACAAAATATAATCAATAAATTAGAATTTAAATTTAAATAAAAATCGAAATAAAAAATTTAAATCATACTAAAATACCTTGAATCTGAACTCCTATGTATATTCGCTAAATTTACTATTCAACTCATTAACGATCATTCATTTAGGTACCTTTAGCGGGTACCTTTTAATTCTTGATTAGGTAGACAAGAACAACGGATAAAGGAACTGTTTGGACCGAAAATTGTTACTATACAGAAAAAGGCTACTAAGTAAATCTACACGGTTTGCACACTAAACTACCCTTCTTCCTCTATGCTTCCGTCCCACCCTTCTTCCACAATTCCCCCACCCTATTTACACCCTTTTTTAATTTCATATAAGAATTGTGAAAAAATTGCCATTTTATTATTATTTCGTATGGAGGGCCTATAAGGATTACAATTTTTTTCAACATTTTCCTCATTTAGTGAAAGAAAACCCGAAAAATAAGTTTTTTACAAAAAATTTGTATAGGAGACCCCCTCCTAGAGGGATTGGGCGTTTTTTCCCATTTACAGTACCAAATGCCCTAGACATATTTTAACCAATCAAAAAAAAAAAACAAATTCATGCTTCTAGCTCAACGCGTTCTCCAAATATCGTGACAAAATTTCTACAATGAAACCAACGCTTCCACTTCATATTTTATATACAGAAGTGGAAGCAATAATTTATGATCGACCATCAGATTTTTCTCATTTTCCTCTATCTATTCGGCTAAAACACAATTTTACAATTGTCTTCACCTAACGGTAAAATTGGTTCTGTGCTCTCATATTAGGAATCTGATTAATATTCGATGATTTTCTGGCATATTCGGATGAAAATGACTTAAATTAAATTTTGTAAAAATAAAACGTTTACCAATTCAAGTTAAAATTACCTACATATATTCATTTCGATGTATTTCATACACAGAGAACTTAATAATAACGAAATTAATTTTATTTTTTTTATTTATTTTTTTTTTTTTGTGTGTCTCCGTTCATTTCCAAACGCAAAATATAATTTCTACAGCTATTGATGGCAAACACTTACTTAAAATCATACTTTAAAGTCCCAGTTCCAGTTATTCATCGACAGAACAATATTCGGAAACGACCCAAACGGCAGCTATAGCGCGACAGTGACGAGTGTTGTTAGATTTGGTTGTTGCACATTAATATTTCGTTAAGTGATTGGGCCTGTAGTTTATAAGAAGTGAGTGGGTGGACATAATTAAAAAGAAAAGAAAGAATCTCATTTATTTTGTATACAAATTTATTGTAAAGTGAAAACAAGAAAATGATGTCGTAATCATGGTTAATGCTGGAAATAGTCAACTTACAAGTGGCCGACAATTAGTGCTCGGAAGTAATTATAGTAATGTGGTCCAAATAAATTATGAACAAATATTGCCGGATTTGGCGGTTTGGATTTATGTCGCTAGTTTTGTGTTGTTTGGTTTGGTGCTAAATCTCATCATTGTTAGAGCAGTTTGCAAAAGTAAATGCAATGGTAAGTTGGAAGTTATTTATTAATTATTTGAAATCTTATACCAAGATCCGTTTAGTTTAGTATATCATTTTGTGTGTGTGTGTGTGTTCATAATACATGGATTTTAATGGATAATTAATTTTCATATAAGTAGTATCGCTCATTTGTCCGTCAATTATATTTACAAAGCCAGAAGATTAAACAAAAATTTTACGGCCGGCTCATTTTTAGTTTGCCATTCATATTCTTTGTTGTCCATTACTGAATTCAATTCACGCACACAGTCTGCTGACAGACTCGTGCACTCGTATTTTTTAATGTTAGATGTTGATTGATTTGTTATGTATATTTCAAGATCTGGAGGAAGGAAGTTGTATTTTACGATAAATTATCCAGATCTCATATCTTACACTCCATATGCTACGATCATAAAATTAGATTTTCTTTGATGTTTTGATCTCGATACCAAAATTTCCAAGATTTTCACTAGAACCAGCATCTAATCAGATATTTTTATACATTTTTGTTCTTACACTCTTATGGGATTGGCAGCGAGCGTATATAAGGCAAACATATACTAATCGATCGTTCTGTGGATATTCGGTTTGATTTCCGCCTAAAGAACATTAGTTAGGCATGTCATGTCTGTTTAATTTTTCGATTTTTTTTTCCAAATGTATTTACCATAATTTTTTATTTCAGGTACATATTACATATTGATGCAGTTAGCTCTATGTGACATAGGATCACTTATAATAGCCGTACCCGAACTGTTTTACATGAACCACCGAAAATGGACAGGTCAACCACACTTATGTTCGATATACTTGGGTTTCGAATCCTTTCTAAGTACGGCAACAATTTATTTCATTATCGCCATAAATCTGCACACAATTTCTACCTATAATCTAGCATTAAAAACATTAAGAAAAGATGAAGATATTGATCAAGAACATCTGTCAGATTTACAGCCAGACGATGATGACTATGAAGTTGCTATAAATTTGCAACGCAGATCATTAACGATTGACTATACGAAAAAGAAGAAAAGTATCTCCGTTATACTTCCCGTATTATTTATATGGTTTCTGGGCGCATCCACATCGATACCATTATTTGTGTTGGGCAACGTTATACCTAGCGAACAGAATCCGAGATTATGTGGAATTATAAATTTTGATCGAAATAATAATTTATTAATGCAGCTGCTCGTTTTAACCATTCGAATAGTTATACCGACCGTTTGTCTATTGACATCATCAATTTCGGTTGCATGGAAATTGCATCGGGCCAAATCACAGATACGACCATGTGGTTTAGAAGAAAATGTCATATCAATATTGCGGCTATCACTAGCAATTTCAATTACTTATATCATTTTGTCGCTGCAACGAATCTATGGTTCCTTATTATTTGAGATAATTAGTGAACCATTTATGCACTATAAATATCCCGATATAAATAAAAGTGTCGGCATGGCATTTTGTATGATTTATTATATATTGCCAGCATTACGGCCGATTCTATATATTGGTATGGATCAATGTTTAAGAGATGAAATAGGTATTTGCTGCTGTCGAAAACGAACATTATCGACACGAGTGACATAAATGATTAGAAGACGTACGAGAAATTAATTAATTAAGACTGAACAAATGTGTGTAATTTAAATGCCAAACTTTGTTGTACCAAATATTGTCTAATAAAAAATGTGTGTGTTCTTTTTAAAATGTCCTAAAACTATATAATTTAGTTGTTAGATTATTCCGTATCGTTGTTTAATTATTAAAAAAATGTGAATCTAATATAGAACAATGTAAGTCATCGATCACAAAGTGATATAGTTCCAAAATTTTTGAATAAGTACATAGATATTTAATGATCAATATGAGCAAGCGTATTCAATGTTGTGTGAATGTTAAAAAAAAAAAAAATTATCCAAAAAAAATTAAAAATAGGCGAGTCATTAATTATTATTAAAATATTCAGGAGCTAAACAAAATGGATGATGACAATTGGCCGCTATCACAAACATAATAAAATATTTATTTCTGTATTATACGAATCGTCACTGCATCAAAAAATATAAATAAATATTTTAGTATACTAACATAATAACAATTAAAATATTTTATTTGACAATGGAAAGAAGAATTAAATAATAAAAAAAATATTTTATTTTTGCATTATAATTGAATTTTTTTTAATCTAATACCTCAATTCAAACGCTACTGAATTCAGATTATTTCTCGGATTTTCATAAAATGGCCAATTTTTCGTAAATTAAAAAGAAAATTAAGTTTTATTTTTAAAATGGTGTCATATACTTATATGGCCCATACGCTCTCATTAAATCAGACTACAAGTTGATCCATCTCTTAGTCATCGAATTTCATTTATATTCAAGACTAAACAACTTTCCTTGACGTATATTGTACAACTCGGTCTTTAATTACCCTAATTACATCACAACAAATGATGTTATCGGTTATCTTGTACATACCAATGTGTTACAATTTTAATGTACGAAAGAAAAAAAACTTTCCAAATATCTCATCAATTGATCGCTATGGTTACTTGGAAGAATCATACATAAATAATTAATTCAAAATATTACGTGAAAGAATGTAATTTATGTGTTATGTTAATGTTAAAACATACTATGTTTTTATGAGTTGTGGAAGCATCGATTTAACATTAACCATACATAATGTTCACCAAAAAGTTGACAACAACAATAGAAAACCAAACATTTCTAAGCTTTGTTAGAAAAGCTTTGAGCTTTACAAATAAATGATTTATCATGCTCGAAAAAAAGTCCTTTTTTAATAGCTTATTAATTATTTTTATTTTCTTGCAGTTTTGCCATGTGCCCAGTAAAATAGTGTCGGCTTTAATCCCTATAATAATACAAGGAATGGATAGTGATTGGTGGTGATAAATCGTATACGATGAAAAGGTCGACATACATATTTTTTGTTTGTATACTTTGACGGAACCACAACCCGAATCGCGCCAATAGAACCGTTACCAAAATTGCAAACGCAAAAGAAATGATTGGTTGTCGTCATGACGTCACACGTAAATAGGTAAGTATAAACACATAAATTCTATACTCTATCGTTACGTACTCATTTATTCTTGATTTTACTCAATATTTATTGGAGTAGAGAAAAAAAGCTGCTAAATAAATACTACGCGGCTACCACATAAATAACCCCCTCCATCCCCCCGCTTTCCCCCACCCTTGCCACAATTTTAAATAGATGCAATTTCTCTAATACCTATACTCGTCTATATACTCGTACTTACCTATATAATATATATTTTGTATGTGGGGTCCTATAAGGGTTAACGTTGGGTCAAAAACAATGTACCACAGCCTCCCCTATTTTTTGTCCGATTTCCTCCAAAAACAATAGAGATCTTACTCTAGGACTCATAATAAACTGTCAAAATTTCGGCTTGTGACTTCAGAATCTTGATCACGGACAGACGGACGGACATGCATATTTCGACTTAGAATTTCACGAGAAAGACAATGGTGTTGAAATTTTTTTTCTACGATGAGTATTAAGGGGCGTTACAAACTCCGTACCAAAGTTATACTACCCTTGATTAACATCATACGGATATTATAAAAAAGCACGCAATTTTCAAAAAATGTCTATAGGAGTAGACCAATTTTGCCCATTTGCATTCACAAAAAAAAAACGGCGTTGCCAAAATTGCAAGTCGTTACCTCAACGGGTTTGAAAGTTAGCGTGTATACAGCTCAGTAAGCGATACTTACTACCAAAATTTGTATTTCAGTTTTACAATTAAAAATGTCCCTAAAAAGAAAACAAAAAAATGTTTAAAAAAATGAAAACAAAGCTTCCACTTTATATTTTTATACAGTAAACGTCACAGTTATAAATAATACCGCCATTATATGGCGCTACAGTCTATGTAAGAACACCTCAATAATTAAAAATGTAACAAAATCAATTTCTTCAATTCAATACTCGTTCCATACATTTATGTACTCGCAGATGACAAGTGCATATTTACAGAGATTCTTTAACTTACATTTAATTTCTGTATAGCATACTTAAAAGCATATCCATTATAAAGAAGAAGAAAAAAATATCAAATGTTATTCATTAACTTACAACCCAAATCATTAATGCACACATCCATATGCAAGGTATAAAGACAAAGTAACATGATTAACAAGTTTCCAGTTGGCTTGTTTGTCAGAATTGCAAGTGGAGTTTATATTCATGTATTGAAAGACACAGAGTAGTTATACAATTCTCGTTATATTTTTTTATTTTTTTTCTGAGATTTCCCTCAAGAGTTGTTATTTGAAAAGACCTAGTTGTTGATAATGCAGCAAATTATGGGTTGTATTGGGATATAATTAATATTGAAAATCTGTATTTGGTTTCCTACATATAGGATGATGCGAATTGGCACAGAACATGCTAATAGAATCGAATCCTAGTCGGTTAACAAATTCACACCATACAGATCACAACAGAACACATTATGGAGACAGATTTCCTACTGGGAATGGCGATCCTGGATAGGACAGATTTCAGTAGACACGTCATCATTCATCAAGGACTATAATGCGAAAAAGAAGTGATAACAAATTTTACTTACCCTGGCCAACAAATTCCTCCAAGTAGACCAATTTCCTATAAAACTAAGAGCTAGGAGTACGTTTAAGTCTTTGCTTACTAGATTTCCTGAAGGATTCAGATCAAATGGCTTTTTTTGGAAAATAATTACTTATTCCCCATTCGTTCTAAATGACCATACATGACCAAATATAATTTTCTGTAGTTTTTTTTTTAATAAGATTGGAAGTGCTTAGTAGTCTATTGTTTATCTTTTCACTGATGTAATTTTTATAATTTACCCCAAAGACTCCAAATAGATAGATTGATGGCAACCTCGAATCTCAAATCTCTAATACCTTGTTTGGAATGGCTAGACTCCGGGAATCCTTTTAATCTCTAACATATTGCTAAACTTATCCGTACCTGCTGGTTGCTATGCATATATGCTGTAGAATGACTGAAGTGCGGTGTGCCAATGAATTTTTAGCGTAAATTTACCTTTCCATCTTGCGTTGTCCTGATACTTTACGTCAGATTTCGTGTAAATAGTACTTCTAGTGGTGATGCTTCTAACAATCTTCTGTTCTATAGTAGATGTAGTTGGCGTTCTATAGTAGATGTAGTTGGCTCTGTTTCGAAAATGTCCAATGGTTTTTTTTGTCTCTGTTCCTTAAAATTCACGTTTATATATAAGATCTGCTTCGTTAAGGAGACGAGTTTTTTTTTTTTTTTTCAAATAACTTACCACAATTGAACATAACTTTTAAAATTGCATGCATTTACGTTATTTATATCTGATGCGGTTCTGGAGATATTTTTAACATTCAAGATTGCTGAAAATCTTCTTCTCTATCAACATGAAAACAATTGATGGAGTTCATTGCGCAGACGTTCAATTTCAATTTAAAAATATCAGACACAAATGTAAAACGACCAAAATCATCTCAACAACGTCTGATAGATACCTGCACTGCACATGCACATCTAGAACTATACAAAGATAGAAATGGATTTTATTGTTTGTTGTAGATTTGTTTTACGCTAACGCACTGTCATTTAATTATTTATTTAAATTTATTGAAATTATTAATTTTCTATTTATTGTACAAATTCACATTTTATATTGAATGACACGATTTATTTAGTTAAGCTTCACAATTCAAGTCCAACCTTAATTCCAACACAAATATGCATCTCTCTATGTGTTTATATTTTTTATTGGAATATTGTTTTTCTATCACACTCCACAAATAAAATTTATTAGGAAAAAATCACTTGAACACATCACCTCCCTTCGGAGTGGCGACAAAATATTATCTCTAAATTTGTCACGCTCATAGAGATTTTACTCTTTCGCTCGTACGTTGTTGCACAACGAATGGTGGTGCATTCAAAGATTTTGATCAAGGACGTCATACTTTGGGGGTTGCTATCAAATTCTATTTAAACTGTGCGCGCAAACAAAATGCGCTTAGTCTTCATTTATATTTTAATGGGAATAGTTGGTGGATTTTTGGTGCTCTCTATGAAAAAAATAAATAAAATTCCCTAATTGAATCCAATTAATTGGTTGTGATAATTGTGGATTTTTTTTTTTTGTGGGATAACATTCTGGGATTGTGATTGTGAAGTTATGTTATAATAGTGGTGTAGGGTGAGCATTAACATAAAATTCGACTTTTTTTGGATTTATATAATTTTTTTCTCCATCAAATGGTAAGAATAGAGTTACGTAATTAGTTTTTTTTGAATATTTTAAAAATAGAAAATGGTGATGAAGTTGTGAAGTTTTGGGATTACATAACAACGGAAAAGATTCTGTACTTTCTTTCTAAAATTTTAAATCTGAGCATTTTATTTGAAAATTACTCAAAAAATAGAAAATTTTATTATAAATTTTGGAATATATTCCATTTTTTTTTAATGCTAAAATTAGGGATTACCAATTTTTGATTTAATTTAAAGAGAAACACTTTGAAAATAAGTATTTGTTTAATAAGTACTGGTAAGGACCAATCAGGGAATTGCGCCTGATTTTTGCCATTAGTATATCGAGATGATTGCTCTATACATTAAGCAAAAAGGCACGAATTCCCTTAACAAAAAAAAATCCTATGGTGTGTGACAACTCTGGTCTGAAAGGGAAAGAGAAGGCACGAATAATTTAACAAAAACTGACACTAGCTTCCCACTACCGTTTACCAGAACCGTTCCTTGGTTTATCGGCAAGATGTTATTAGATCCATGCAAGAGTTAACGTTCCGGCTGAGGCACGCAATAAAATCATAAGCTCTAACGAAATGCAGACAAACCGCCAAAAATCCGTCTCACCCCTTGGTCGAACCTACAGTTAATTGATCTTCTGGACTGGTAATCATAGGCATGTCAGGACACACAGTAATGTGGGACCCACATATAGTGACCTAGGGACTTTGGACATGTACTCTCTCTTATACCAATATCACAAAAAAAACAGAACAAAGAAAAGAATTTTAGGTAATGAGGAAATACAAAAAATAATCAATTAAACCATTGGATCATTGAACTTTGATCGATATGCTACCATCAGTTTCGCAGCAATTTCTTTAGGGAAGAAATTAACAACGAAAATCGTTGTAATCAAAAATAAATAGTAGTAGTGCTAGACTACTAGTAGTTCCGTCTTAAACAATTGTACGTTTCGTGTCTGACAACAAGACAGACGTAGGAATTTAATTTCATTGTCGTGTAATCTATAAGAAGTGTAAGAGTTGTAATTGAATGCGATTATACGAAATTAACGACAGTGGCGTACATAAAGCAATCGAGTCATCATCAAAGTCTTTAAACGTAACATACACACGGCGCAAACATCATACCAAAGTTTAGACAAGAAAACTTCACCATCGCTAAGGACGTCACAATCCAGATAAATTATCTGCCACTTTTCCAATTCTTTTTCATTCAGGTCATTTCCTCGAATGTTATAGTCCGAGTTCCAAGTGTCTTCCTCTAAAAACTCATTCGGCCATGCTACTAATTATCATCAAATACAGAGGAGGGGTGACCCTTTTTTGTTATCGTTATAGATTAACAATTGATACTCGTATCCATTCCAAAAATTTTCCCTATACATATAGGGATAATATAAGTAAAAGAAATGTCTCTATGCAATTAATCCAATCCATTTTTCTTTTACTTTGGGGTTAAATCATAAAAGGTCCTTTGAAGGTAAATATATGTACCTACCTATAATATTTTATGAAAAGTCTGTATATATATATTTAAGTATGATATCATCGTATAATATTTTCCACGTAGATTTCGTCTTCAGTTTTTTTTTTTCTTTTTTTTTTTAATATTGACTGACTATAAATATAATGACGGAAAGTCATTAAGAACTTTTGTATAAAAGAACTACCGCAATAAACTTAAATCGCTGACGTTGCTTGTTTCTTTTCTACTTCGCATAAGTGGATCGACTCTTGAAGTAATCTAGGACATTGTTCTGTTCAACGACGTGCAGACGAATATAACTTGATTGGTTCATTGGTTAGGTGCTTAAATTGCAATCCATATTTCTTATTACTCATTACAAGTAGATATATGGTATGAGGATAGGTTTTAGAATATTGTTTAAAAAAAAAAAATGTTCTATCATTAATCAATTAACTTGTGTCGTGTGTAAAAAGTGTCAACCAACTTTTTATTCACATTCGTTTATAGGGTGGTTTGAAAAGGTTACCCAAGAAGACCTGACGTATTGAATAATAAACAGACAACTTGAACAACGTTCTCTTGGCAAACTCTCAGCAACAGCAAATTGCCAATGCAAGCATCTCTTGTGTAAACTTTTTTTCTTTTTTTTTTTAGTCGTCAGTAGCGAACCATGTCGAGTCTTTAGCATTAAACAAAATTTCCATAAAATTTATAAGGTTTTGGTGATTACCAAGCAAATTATTCAGGTATTCAGTCTCAATTATTTACACCAATTGAATTGGATTAAAATTCAAGAGTAAAAATGTAATGTCATTAACTCTCCTTTAGTTATTTATATTGTATTTAACTCTGTTTAATGTGTATCCTTCGCCTCTGCAATTTATCAAGATTTCAATTTTTGTGTTCATCAACCCAAGAAATATTTATTTCGTTAGTTTTATGGTGAAAATAAAATTTGATACGATAATGATTCCAATTATTCCTTCTAATTTATCAATGATTCGAAAGGACTTGCAATGATTAGAAAACATTTGTAGTCTTGCTTAACCCTTTCGCGGACGCAAGAATTTCATGAATCCACTCAGATTGCCAGTTATTGTTTTTTAGCTATTGAACTCTATAGATTTATGAGGATTTGATCACTGTATTTAAACTGACTATAAAATTAAATAAATATTAAAAAAAAGTTTCAACTGCAATTGCAGTGATCGAAAATTTGGATTATAACATATACCTACCTACTTATGTTTGAAAATGTTGATTGAAAATTTACCATAATTGCAATTGCAGTGACGACCCACTAGAAACCCTCACTATCACTGCAATTGCAGTCAGCGTCCGCGAAAGGGTTAACTTTTTTTTTAATTGAAAGATGTCTGTAGCCTTATTCCGGTTCTAGGAGATATTTTCTATGAAATGAGATAATTTATCTCAGTAAAGTCCATCTCACGGAATTTTTCTCATTTCATTTTTGCTTATTCTCGTGCGGTACATAAGATCGATGATGTACAAATTTCTTATCGACAAGATATTTCATGATTACCGATAATTTTTTAATATGATATTGCCTAATATTGCCCAATATTGCCTAATAATTTCCAATCATTCCTTTTGAAACAAGTAATTTACAACATTTTTCCATATTGTTGCAAAAGGAAATTTGGAGAATTTTAGAAATTTCATCTTTCAAAATGGGTTTTTACAATTTTTTTTTTACCGAGTTCCCCTCCAATTGGCTTGTTCATAGCCCAGTTCGACGTTTATTATTATAATAATTTTCTATGATTTGTTATGATTACAAGTAATTTCCAGTGATTCCCATTGATTTCCAATGACTTCTTATGATCAGCAATAATTTCCAGAGAATGTCAATGCCGATTTGTCACAGAGAATCACTTGTACTAACTAAAAGTCATTAGTATTCAATTGAATTCTTATTTATTCATTATAAATTAAATCCATATTTTTTTTCAGTTTCACTGCAGTGATATGGCTTTGTGCATGTTCCTAATACTACCAATCATGTCATGTTTTGGAGCTGGAGAATTTCAGTAAGCTGATAGACAATTCTAATATTTTATGGAGTCGTCCATATTGATTGACATCCATGTGATGTTTTAAATAATTTTTTTTAGGACAGGCCTAACATTTGGCGAGCTACTACCAGAGGATCGATCATTATACGATAAAATGAGACCACCGAAAAAGGACGGTGCTCCGACTATAGTCTATTTTCATGTTACCGTTATGGGATTGGATTCCATAGACGAAACGTCTATGGTGTTGATGTTTAATCAATGTTAAGTGTAATTGAAATTGACAACATTTATTTCAGACATATGCGGCCGATATATTTTTTGCTCAAACATGGAAAGATCATCGACTGCGACTGCCGGAAAATATGACACAAGAATATCGACTTCTTGAGGTGGATTGGCTAAAACATATGTGGCGACCGGATTCATTTTTTAAAAATGCTAAATCCGTTACGTTTCAAACGATGACCATACCAAATCATTATATGTGGCTGTACAAAGACAAAACGATTCTTTATATGGTGAAATTAACACTTCGCTTGTCTTGTGCGATGAATTTTGCAATTTATCCACATGATACGCAAGAGTGTAAATTGCAAATGGAAAGTTGTAAGTAACTCCAAATCCAAGTTCTTAGTCAATCGAATAATTTTTTGCAGAAGTTAGGGGGGGGGAATATTAAATTGTATATTCCGAGTAGAGTAAAATTGATATAATCCAACCAATAGTTGTAAAACCAATCGTTATGGCGCTAAAATCGATCTTATATATATTTTTTTTAACAAATTACCAGTGTCACATACAACCGACGATATGATTTTTCAATGGGATCCTGATGTTCCATTGGTGGTGGACGAACACATTGAACTGCCACAATTAGCATTGGTACAAAATCACACAGCCGATTGTACTCAAGTTTATTCAACCGGAAATTTTACATGTTTAGAAGTGATATTTGTGCTGAAACGACGGTTGGGTTACTATTTATTTCACACATACATTCCAACGTGTCTAATTGTGATTATGTCGGTAAGAAATGGGTATGATCCTGTTCTAAGGAGAAATTCCCACAAAATATATTCAAACCCTCCATTTACCCTTAATTATCTTACTTATCTGAATATCTAAATTTCAGTGGGTTTCATTTTGGATAAAACCGGAAGCAGCACCGGCACGCGTTACACTTGGTGTTACATCTTTGCTGACGCTATCGACACAACATGCAAAATCGCAGGCATCACTACCGCCAGTTTCCTATCTAAAAGCTGTTGACGCTTTTATGTCCGTTTGCACAATGTAAGCTTATTTTTAAGCTTTTAACAGGTAGACAATGTCCAGAACGTCAAAAACAAAGACATTTATGTAGATTAGGAAAATGTCCTAACTAGACAATGGCTTCAAAAATAATTAACGATCAGTTTAGATGGAATTATATGGAGCGGTGTTTATTCAATCATTCTTCGTTTTTGACATTGTCTACACTGCAAAAAAAATAAAATATTCCGCCGCCAAGCATTAAAAGTAACAATTTCTTTACTGCAAATAGATTTGTGTTTATGGCCTTAATGGAATATTGTCTGGTTAACATCGTTCTTGGCGATACAGCTCTGCCAAAACCAACACCTCCACCAGCACCGCCAGAGCAACCAATCAAAATCGACAAAGTTTTCGATTATGCACCACCAAAAGTAAATTGTCCATTTCAATTACTGACTGTGACCAAAAAAATTGTTAAAACATTGTAGTGTTTGCAGAACGGACGTCGTAGCAGAGGCAGCCAAGATAGCGCCAATGATCCAAATGTGCCATGGGTACAAAGACAGGATACATTGATACTACATGCACCACCGCTACCACCACCAGAACCACCAAAACCGAAATTAACACCAGCTCAGCAGCGACTACGCCGTGCCATTTTAATCGATCGTTTTTCGAGAGGTTTCTTTCCATTTTTGTTTACCCTTTTAAATAGCATTTATTGGATTTTGTTCTATGAATATCTCTAGAAAATTGTTGCTCTCTCTCTCTCTCTCTCAGTCACTGATTAATGTTACAACAACACACATATTATATGTATGCGCATAAATAACAATTTTTAGAAAAGTTGCACATTGTACTTAAGTTATAACGAAAAAAAAAACCAAACAAACAAATTATTTATGCAATTTTATCATGCACCAATCATTGTATTTAAATTATACATTATAATTTAGCTTTGACATGCATTGTAAATAGTTCCTTACCGAAATTGATTCAGAATTGGTTTTTGAAATATCAGCCATTAGGCATCTTTTAAAGATAAAATGAACCAATTTTTGTAACCAAAAATCTTAAAATATTAATTAATTGTTATTAATCAACACAATTGCATTTAAATACAGTAAGACCTCGTTTAGCGGTATGGATGCCTTCCTAGACGACAAAAGCGCTAAATGAATCAGCGTTAACCCATTAACGACTGCACCTAAAGTGCTGTTGCCAAAATCGATGAAACTTCAACCTAGAAACTATTTTCATTATCATAACATACAGTTTTTCTCATTTTCTCATTTTTTCTCAACCTTAGGTTTAGGTTTTTCCGCCAGTTGTTGGTCGATTTTTCTATTTTTCGATTTTCGCTCTTCTGAGTGTCATGAAAAATGGCGGATCGCGTTCAAACTATTTTTCGCATAAAATATACATTAAATAATAATTGGGATTGATAGAGATTTTCATTTTGGGTTTTTTTTTTATTGTTGTATTGGATTTTACTATTTATTTGATTTTTTTTTAATTTTTGATTTTTTTTTCGCCCTCGGCCTATAAACCTAAAAAATTATCGAATTTCGACAAATAATGCATATTGACAAAGGTCCAAACTAACATAGTTGCTAGGTGATATCATTTTTCTGCTCAACTGGCGAAAATTTCATAATGACTGCCGTCGAGAATGGATTAAACGAGGTTATTTTAATATAAATTAATAAACGTTTTACGCAACACCCGAAATGGTATTGATACCGTGGACACTGTTTTGCACTGCTAATGGATACGATCCACCCGAATAAATGCGCCAAACAATCAGTTAGGGGAAGTGCCGCAATTTTTTTTTTTTGCTATCGAATCAGTGCCAAACGAGGTCTTATTGCATATAGAACTTAGTCAATCAATAGTTATAAAAATATCAATTAACAAATGTCATTCCAATTATGTCGTAAAAATGGCAGCTTTAATGTTTAAATCCCTTTATTATAACGATTTTATAAATGATCATTAACACCTACACATATAACATAATCATAGTCCTTCGATCATATTTTTAATTTGGTCATGATCACGTGATCACTGTCGAGTGGGGGGGAGTGGTAATCACTGGAATAATTATTTATTTGGCCTTTTTTTAAGTTTTTAAATTTTCGCTTTCGCTTTGTCAGTGCTGCCACGCTACCCATTTTTCGTCAGTGCTGCACTGTTTGTGCTTTCCCTTTCCATTAATTTGACACCCGCATAGCTACTGATGAACCGAAACGTCGGTGTAATTTTGAGTGACATACCATCTTGATCAATGTCTGGTATAGAATAGAATAGAAAAACATTTCCCAATTCATCATTATTTATTAAACTCCCTGGTAGTGACGTGGGTACAGTGATCTTTTGCAGGCCGACCTGCCCCCGAATTCTGGTTCTTTATGGCTACAGTCATATGAGTGACTCCCATTTGTTAATAAATGGGAGTCACTCATATGACTGTAGTCATAAAGAAC
>JANSTT010019445.1:0-11458 GCA_026745375.1 Platyura marginata
ATATATATATGTATATCGTCTAAAGTCTAAAGAAAAGTGTTTAAATTTAAATAAGACTATTTATGGAATTTTCGCATACCTATCTGAAGATGCCTATAATACACCATGAGGCTTTAATATAATATCATGAGAGTTTATTTGATTGGAAAATTTTCACTCATATGGGATTAATCCCATCCATATTGATATGAAGTTAAATCGCCCAAGGTGTCAAATTCAAAGATATCTTATGTATATACATTGTAATATGTTTCAATAATCAATATACCCATAGGAGTTTTAAGATTAGGGATTGGATATGTGTTACTTGAGATTTAAAGCTTTTAATAGGCTTATATACATACATACATACCTGTTTAAATATTCTTTAGGTTCAATAAAAGTTTATGAATACCCACATAGGTACATATGTATATATGTACATAGGTATGTATTTGGTACATATTAACTTAAGGTTTATGTATTAAGATATTTAATGGGTGGGTATCCAAAAGTAGGTAATTAAATAATGTAAGGCAAAAAGTCATTTTGATATCCAAAAGTTTATCTTTGGTTTATGAAATGGTTTTTTTAAGGGATATTTTCAGATTTTTACCATTGTTATTTATACCAATCTCTAAAAGTCAAAGATGAATGACCAGATCATATACTTAGTTGAATCAGTAAATCAATCTTTTTCATCAAATGTTGACCAAAGGATCGGAAGTGAATGTCAGTTGTGAATGTCCAGTCTACATTTATCGCAGGTTAGCATCCATGGACTGTACAGTGTACATATAGATCCCGAAGCATTTTGGGTGCTGCAAATCGAAAAGAAATCAGAGCGCTTGGTCAGACTTCGATTGCTACAATGGATCGGAGAAATCTAGTTTCACTGCTATTGGTTTTATCTAAACAAGTAACAAAAGTTTACTAAACAACAGATGTTAATTATTTATTAAGATTGTTGCAGAATTTACATCATGGTTCTATTCTAGGACTCTTATTGATTTCCATGTTCATCAATGATATTCTTTTCATCTTTCTTTTTAGGATTAGGCACTATTCTCTGCATAAAAATAACGTTAATGAAATATCCGATGGACCACCTTTTTCGGTTTAAAAAAATTGATCCTTTTATCGCAAGGACTGTACGATTTCCGAATTTACTATCCTTTTTCTGAGAAAAATGGGTGGCCGCTTTGGATAACATATAGACTACAGTCTAGTATTTCTGTGGCACGATTCCGTCACCATTATTATTGAATCTATGTATATAGACGGCTGGATCAGTGTATTTTCTTTAAATATCTTCTAACTTACTTACATACCTAACACCGTAATAATACAATAAAGATGACTCAATTATCTGCAATATTTCATGTTTTTATATAGATAAATTCCAAAATATGTTACGAGTTTCAGAAGTATCAACTCACAGAGGAAATAGTACTTCATATCTGCCATGGATATTTTAGGGGAGTTTCCAAGTCACGTTTCTTATGAATGCTTTTTTGATAATAATATGACTGGAATATTAAGAGAAATATTTTACGTTAAATACCCAAAACTATATGATAGTAAGTTGTAAATTTCTGAATGACTTCCCTCACGAATGTGTCGACAAGAATGCTAACGACATTATTATAGCGCGATATCCAAATCGGAGAAAATACGCTATGAATTGACTATTTTTTTGTTTTTTTTTTTTTCATTTGAAAATTGCAAATTCACCGTTTCAGAGTATATATACATTTTGTCACGTAAACCAATTAAGCGAAAACTAATAAAAGTTCAAACAGACACAATAATTATTATTTGAAAATTGTAATCGAATCCAATTAATTGATACATTTAGCAATTTGATATGTTGTATTATACAAATACAATATAAATGTATGCAGGAATATTTTTGTAAGCGCAACACCAAATATTAACTTTTAAAAATAAAAAAAAAAGCTAATTTTAAATTACAAAAAAATACAGAACAATAAATTATTTGAGCTATGCGGCCCTATATATATACGGAATAATTTGTTCGGAAATAAAAAAATAAAAAAAAAAAAAGATCAAAAGTTTTAAAATTTATACAAAGATTACCATAAAATTAAAAAGTTGCAAACGAAAAAGTTTACATTTCGCTTGATGAGATTTAGACAAAAGTGCATGTTAATCTGTTACCAAAGTTTAAATTAACTTTTGAAGAATACGGAAACGGTATTCTTCGTGTTTTTAATTCTTCTTTCTTAAAATAAAGAAACATATACGGTTATGGGATTTTTTTTAACTAGGTTATAGAGCTTTCAGAGAAATTTCCTTAATTGAAATTACAATTCCAGTTATTTTAAACAAATTATTTCTTTTCTTTTGACATTTTATTTAAATATGAATATTTTGAAGAGAACATGGCTGAGGAAACATTTTTTTAGTAATTTTCTAATGGTTTAGGGTGGTTCAAAATAGTAACAGGCCAATTGTATAATCCAAAAAAAAAAAAACAGAAAAACTGTTTTTATTTGAAATTTTTTCAAAAAATTTCATAATTAGAGCCAAAAAACACGTTTTTAACAAAAAAGTTTTATTTAAAAGGTGGAAATATTTTTTTGCCATTTACAACACTAAGTAGCTCGTCCACAAATCTACTGTCAATATTTTAGGTCTCTAGCTCATTGCGTTTTTGAGTTTATCTAGCGATCGAGCGAGTCAGAATGACTGCCCAATATTAACCGAATATTATAGGGTAGTTGAACAATGCAACGGTAATTCCCTAATTTTGACTATAACAAATATTTTTGTCTTTTCTGTTTTCCTTTCCTTCTTGTTTCTTCCTTCCATTTTTCTATAGAATTGTTGTGATGGTGGACTTTCCAATTACCCTCCATATACAATTCTGACCCTCTCCAATCAATGGAACATTTTTGTCTTCTTCGCGGTTAACACACAAATATGAAGTTTTTATTTGATAAGGGTTGGCGAAAAAATAGTAACCCCCAAAACTCATGTGGTCAAGTGTTATGGGAATATCTAATTAACGCACAGAAAAACAAAATTTAATTAATCTATGCGGTGCAATTATATTCAATCCAATTATTAAAATATTTTTATTTTATTTATAAACCATTTAGGTGTAGGGTACATAGGGTAAATGTGTAATTATAATTATAAATAGATTTCATTAATATTAAGGGATTTGATTTTCATATTTTGTATAAATTGTCTACCTACTATACATACATATGTATGTATTATATTATATATATGTACATAGTTATTTTATTGAACAATGAAATATGATTTATCTACCTATATAACAATTTTCCCCTATTGAACCGCCCTGGATGATAAAATTTATATTTATTGTGAAAATAGAGTTAGAATTATTATATATTTGAATAATAGATATTCCCATAGAGAAATGGTGTTGTACCCATTTTATTTGAGTATATACCATAAACTAGAGCAACACTACATGGTGTATGGAGTATGGAGTTATCATATACATATATCACTGTAGAGATTTATAGGCAATGGGGAGAAATGTAATCTGCAGGCTTTTTGTAAATACTCTGTAAATGCAAATTAGAGTATTTAGACTATTTATTGGTTAGAGTAAATATAGTACGTAGTAATTAAGTCAAAATATAGTGTTTACATTATCTACAATGTTTATCTATATGTTTATAAGTTTTGAATTAATTATAAACATTTTTGATCTAAAACAAAAAAATTAAAAATGATTTTTCCCTACAATAACGAAATAGTGACACAGAGAGAAAAAAACTTTCATATTAACGAAAAATGCAGTTCGACAAACGAAAAACGCAATTAAAAATCGACCAACATACAAAAACATTTGATTTTGACTGTCATTCATTTGAAAACAACATCTATAGTGTTTGTTGAAAACAATTTTTTAACCCTTTGAGACCAGAAACTTTTTTTGACTTATATTTATTGAAATTTTACAATTATTCTAGCTAATTTTCGGTCGTAGAAACCAAATCTTTTTTGATCCAGATGCTAGATACTGAGTTATCATATGATTCTTGATTTTATGTGACGATATATTTTGCCTTTACTGTAAGACATTTGCTAATTACTTTTAAGAGAATAAAATTGAGCCTTCAATATATGCAATTATAAACAAAACAATTAGTAAAATAATAAAGTAAAGTAATTGTTGAATTGACTTCTTAAACGTATAAAATGAAAATGTCTAAGCAGTTGAATTAAATGTTTATTGTTAACATAAAAATTAGGATTTTTCTCTCTGTGTATATTTAAAAAAAAAACCCCTTCGCAAAACAATTCTTGAACTATACAAGTTGATTGGGTCAAACATTGTTCAAAAGTTTAAAATTGTACGTCTGAAGTTCATACCGTTCAATCTGGATGTTTACAGTCGCATGCAAAATGAACATGAAAAACAAAGTTGTACCTATCGGCGTATCCATTCATATCTCCTATTTCAAAAGTAAAGTCTTCTGACAAATATTTTGTTCTAGTATACGTGAAGCATAAACCTATATAGATATAACCACGTATTGGTATCAAATTCATCAAAATTAGTCTTTGCTCTACTGGTAGGATATGCGCCTTATTTTTCTTCCACAAAGCAGTAGGTAAACATCTCCAAATAATAAAAAAAAGTAAAAAAGAAAAAAAAAAGAAAACAAGATTCTTACATTTCAGCAAATAATATTGAAAGCATAAAGTGAAAAACAATCCTTGAAATATCCTTCAACTATTTTGAAAGAATTTAATTGATTGTCGTATCCACATTCCGCATGGTAACCTTTTTTTTACGTAGATATACGTAAACGTAACACACCAAACACAATTTACAGGATTTTCACGTTAAATTATATGTATTCGAAGGTATAAGTATATATATCCAACTTAATGTTGTTCACTAGAGAAAAAAAAAAACTTTCTTAGGCTTCACTTCATCAGAATGAATTTTTTACAACAAAAGCAATCTGCCAAAATACATCAGGCAATACAGGGTAGGGTTTATAGTTCAAATATATGAAAGAAATTCGGCAAAAATTCGATTAGTAAATTGATGTTCAATTCAAAAGTTCATAGACAAGTTTGATTAATTTTAAAGCAGAAGTGTTCAAACTGTTTAAAAAGGAGGAGGAACCATCTCTCTAGCATGTTAAAAGTTCTAAGGGGGTTTGTTCGAAAAAATAAAAAAAAACCACACTTGGGGTTATATTATTTGATCATTTTCAGGATAAGTATGGAAAATTTTAAGATGTTGGGTTGGTAGTATTTTTTCAAAAAATATATTGTAAATAAAAGTAAGGTTATGTTAATTCACTAATTTTTAACTTTTTTGTATAATATCATTATCTATAGAACAAGGGCGAGATACCTGGGGGCCTTCAGTTTTGAATATCTAGAGGACCTATGGGAGCTGAACCTCTATAGAATACTGGAGTTTGTAAGAACAACAGGCTGGTTGAATTTATAAATGTTTGTCCAACACCCCCCTTTCCCACCCCCTAAACCAAAACCCGCCGTTTTCTTTAAAGAGGGACACAATGGGCTATTATACGGCCTAAGTGTTGTTGCTTTAGAAACCCTCTTTAAAAAAAAATTTAAAAAAAAATTACCATTGGGGATTCATACAGAAAATATTAGAATAAAACCAGTAAGGAATAAATAATTGGCTACGCCAATTCTCCATAATTTTTGTTATGTTAATTTTTTTTCGAATCCCAATAAATTTCGAGTAAATGATGAAAAAGCCTAGAAATAATGTAAAATTGATTGTAGCGCTATAATAGTAGGCCGTGTAACTTTTTGATCTATCAATGAATTATTATTATTATTATAATACCGGTATAAACAGGAACATACGGGCATAACAATAACTGAGACTGGATGAAATTATAATTAACACAAAAAACGTTAAGTTGACAAACCTTTTAAATTTCACCGGTGAAACATAAAAGGTTTGTCAACTTAACGTTTTTGTGTTCATATTTCTCTACTCCGGAATTTATTCTGTAATTACTGAAAATATTATTAAAAAATCCAAAACATTTCCTCAAGCAAATTGTATTGTCATAGCGGTCGCTTTCAGATCTTTATAAAAAAATAAATCCCAAAAAAATATTAAAAATTAAATGACAAGACCTTTGCGGTCAATTAGAGGACTATACACAGCCAGATGATGCCAGATAAACTTAAGTATACCGAGATATGTTAAAATAATATTAATTTCTGATTTAATTTTCAAACCTTTCAATTAGTTTTACCTCTGTACTCCTTTACATATAATTAAAACGCTCTTCATTGTTATTTAATTTAATTCCAACAAACTTAATTAAATCAAAATAGGTATTTTACAAGTTCATTTTAGTCCTACCTATGTACTATATAGAATAGAACCAGGAACTGTGTACCAACCCTTTCTTTACACATTACGATAACCAAATTGCTTAATATTTCGAAAATTCAGTTAATAATCCCAGAAAATCAATCTAATTATCCTGTATAGATTAAGGACGGTATAATTGAAAGGAAAAGTCTCCAATACCTTTGAGACTTCATCGTATCGTGTTATTTTAGGATTGAACAAATTTTCCCTAATATTGATTTACATGGAATATGCAAATATTAAATGTGTCTATGTATTATTGACAGAAATTTGGATAATATTATGGCTTTGAGACAAGCTAAAACAATATAGATATTGATATATACATATGTATGTATGTATAGGGTAGTGGTACCAGTGTTCGGTCACTTAAGCACACACTAAAGCTAAAGGTGAAGATTACTCAATGTTGGGTGATATGCAAGAAATATGCGGTTTGGTCCAATATTTTCGTAATTTCACTTTGTCTTTAACGATTTTTGCAAATTAAAATGATTTCAGTTGAAAAAAATTGATAAAACAAAAAAATAAGTACAAAATCACCAGTAGTCTCGGCCTGCAAAAACCAGGTGATTGATTTCGAACAGATTTATGTGAAAAAAATATTTTATTTTAAAGAAAATCTAATTTATTTGATAAAAATTATATTTTGTTATAAAAACAATAAAAAACTCATGTAGTCTAATCAAATCATCATCGGTTGTGTTGAAACGATTCCATTCAAGCAAAGATTTTTTAATGAATAATCAAAAGAATGCATGGGACAGTCCCAAATCTTATTGCTACAAAAAATCTGTTGTCTTTTTTTTTGTGGCTATTCATAACGTAAACTGATCTTAGAAAAATATATGGAAGTTAATATGAAAGTTAAGAAGTCAGCCGTTTATATAAATATAATGACCGACATCATGGTGAAAACCACTGTCGGCTACAATGGCCGACTACTAGATTTTGTCAAAATAAATTTGACCCAGTGGTCGCGGCACCACTCAAAATATAATTTTATTTTTTAATAGTTTTTTTTTATTATTATAGTGGCCGACTAAGGTGGGGGTGGGCGACCTTAGGTGGCTCTACCCTAATTGAACAATATAGTTATTTTTGTAGTAGATCGTTATATATACCTACATAACATAAACTTACCACTTCCTTTTACTTCCACAAGTACATAAGTACTTAGGTACATCAATTTTTGGTCGATTTTAACCACCCCCATTAAAATTATAGTTTGAATTTCAAATTAAGTTTTAGTGCTAGTATATATATATATATACATATATATATAATGTACTGTATACAATTAATTATTGTTTTATTGATGAACTATTATATATAAGAAGGTCGATTCTACTAAATTTGAAATGTTTCTCCTAAATTCATATGTATTATGTACTGTATTAGATATGGTTCAATTCAACCCTAGAGCAATATTGCATTTAGGTCCAATGAACAATTTTCGATTGAATTACATAACATATATCGTTTGTATATACTTGGGTGTGTTATATATACATACACCTAGTATGTATATCTTTTGAATGCAACCTAATGATTAGTGCTTCAAATACCCGAGTAAATTAACCCATTTTCTAATTAGAATTTTGGGCATCTACTATATATTTATTGTTACAAAATAACAATTAATTAAAAATTCCTTGCCTCGTTAGGTTTCGATGGTACCTATGTTCAAATATTTGACACCATTAATTATAATATTTTTATTGTACGAAACCACGGTTTTATATGGAATGCGTTCAGACAGACGATTATAAGCAATTAATTTTTTTTTCTATCGGTCGTTCCCTTAGTACAGTACGATATTAATAGATAATAAGCGACATACAAAATCTGGCCTGGTTTAATTATAATATAAATATTTATGTTTATACCTTGTGCGTTTTGAAAAATGGAGATACTACTCTAGGAGTACTAAATAAGGTGTACAAATTTCAGCTCTATAGTTTCAGCCATTTAGCTAGAATCTTGATTACGGATGAACAAACGGACGGACATGTATATTGTATATAACAAATTAAAATTTTACGAGAAAATCGATGGTGTCTAAGTTTTTTTTCTTCTTTTTACAATGAATATTAACTAAAAGGCGTTTAAAACTCTATCACAATATTATAATACCCTTTGATGATACGCTCAATAAAAAAAAATAACATTTATTACTTTTACTACAGGATCGTTGTTTAATGTACTGAACGTACTCATTATATATATATATTTATATATGGTTATGTAACTTTGTATATAAAAACATACAAAGTTACATAACCAGTGCTACAGGTAACTCTAATCAATATTACAATTTAAGAGAAAGCATCAACATTATTAATTGTTATATAACCGACCAATGAAATGTACCTTGACCAAAGTTAATAATTAATCTTATCGATTATTTGTTTGTAGTTTGTTTTTCCCATAAAGAAGGTATCGAACAAACTCTGGCGTTGACAAAAGTACCATTTTTTACGTTCCTGTACAAACACTGTTTAGTTAGTAGCGGTGGCGACCTTGCGCCTCACAGAGACCATCTAGGGTCCATAGCGTTGCTACTTGCAGTTACCTATGTCGCCCATACTACGGTTTCGATTTGAGTATTGTGCTCTTCGAGTTCGAGTACACCTGTTTCCACTGCGAATCTTGTGAGGCTCCTCATATTAAGTTGGGTAAAATGTAGTTTCCTCGCCCTCGTAACCAACCTTTCCTTAGCGAGATTGAGCATACGATTCTGAAGTTCGTTTACGCCGATGCTCATTGGAGCCCATATAGTCTCCGCCTCCTGTACGTCTAAGGTAGCAAAAGAGTCTGCAGCCTCATCTCCTGGCATTTCCTTATGTACCGGTACCCAATGCAGCCTCACTCTTCTATTAGTGCTTAAGGACTGCATTGCCCGGAAACATCCAAGAACCGACTTCGCTTTAAGCTCGCCATTTTCCGGCCCTTTGATTGCCGCCTGACTATCCACGTAAATATTAACGGTCACGACGTTTTTCAGTCTTTCTTCCGCTAGCTCTGCTACCTTATTGATGGCCAGCATTTCCGCTCTCTCTTCAAAACGATTTATTGTGAATTACTTTTGTCAACGAATTTTAATCCAATTGGAATGAAATTCAAATCCGATTTGTATTGTTTTGAAATCCAATTAGACAAGTAGCGCATAGCTAATACCTAATATGTATTATGTTTGTCTTGGAAATTAAAGCTGCAAAAATACATGAACGAATATTCTGATTTCACCCCAACCCCATCCAATCAAATTAGGTAGGTATCTACCTTAATTTGATTTTTTTTTTTTTAGTTTAATTTGCACATATGTACATATGGAAAGTGCATTGCTAGATGTTTTCTTTAATCATGATAAAATAAATTTTTCAAGAAATAGATAGATCATCATCTTTTTTCCCCCATAAATAATCTTTTTTGTTTATCATCCATTATATGAAATTGAACACACAACAGGCTGGTATCGAAAGAGGCTTCCCAACGGAGGAGTTTTTATATGGTCAGGGTTGTTGTTTTTTTTAATAAATATTGTTTCGGGTTTTTTTTTGTTGTTATTATTAGGTAATATGATGATTGGTATACATTTATGATATTTACAAATATCAGAGAGAGAGAGAGAGAGAGATAGTATGAATATATGTATTTAGCTATAATACTCAAAAATCAATATATATGTAGGTAACTACGCCACTGATTACATACACAATATTCCACAGAATCATCCTCCTTCCTATTTATATTAAAGAACTTTTTCTCCACTTTTGGTGTATTACTTCAAGACAAATAATAATGTTTAACTTCAAAGAGAATTGTTCGGGTGTTTGCGCTGTTGCTGTGTAATTTCATTTTATTATTCTTTTATTGAAGCTATTTTGTAGCTAAGCAAAGAAACTATTACAAAAGGCACAATTGCTTGGGATATTTATTATTGTTGTGTATGGTTGGTTGGTGTGTACACAGTATACTGAGGGTTATCGGTCATATTTTTGGTTATTAGTCATGAGGGTCTTGTCTCCATTTGTACGGATAATCAACTTTATCTTCTTTTTATTGTTCTGATGTGGAATTGCCTTAACAGGAACAATTTCTTAACTAATTCCCATTGTTTCGTTTGCAGATAGTACATTTATACTATTAATATATACATATGTACATATATATGATATATGGACGTTCTACTTATCATAGAGTTTTAACTTAGGTTTGTATTAAAGATATTAGGCAATGTTAATTAAATACAAACAATTTCAGATTACTACTTTTAAGTACGTAAATTTAGATGGCTTAAATGCAAATAAAATTACTTAGATTAATGGACGTCTTAGAGAATTAATGATTCAATCATTATATGTAGGGTTATTAAATCAATTTAATGGAAAAATCTGAAACAAAAATAAGGTGGTTTTTAAAAAAAGGTTGCCGAATTTTTAACTTTCTTGTTATTATTCAATTTTCAATATTTTTTGTCAAAATAAAATTTTTCGAAAAAGTTAACCTTTTATGGTCCATACATTTTGAACAAAAACTAAATTTGTTCGTGGAGACATTCTATATGTTTTTAATGCATTAATATATTTTTATAGTTAACCCTTTAAAAGTCCGGTTTGGACCTTAAAGTGTTAACATTTTCTAAAAAAGATAAATTTGCGAAAGCATTTGAAATTAAGTTTGAAGAAAGATAAATAGCTTTTTGAAATATTTTGGTATATCCCATTGATGTTCAAAGTGTATTTCAAAAATTTTACTTGGTAAAAAATGCTGGATATTTGAAATAATATAAAAATACAAAATTTCATAACCATATCTTTATTATTAAGAAAATTCGAAATTGTCCCCTAAATAATGATCATTAATTCTCTATTAATTAGATTAATTAGGATTACTGAATAAAATTGGGATCTGTATAAAATTGCAAATAAAAAAGGCTTAATAATTTTCCAATAACAGGTGCGTTTTCGTGGGATTCGTAGACTGAGTTTGGTGTTACGATCGACCTATTTTTTTTTTTACGTTGGTACCGCTGTAAACACTTGAGTAATGTCAAAAAATATGAAAATAAAAAGACGTACTTGT
>JANSTT010019446.1:0-11456 GCA_026745375.1 Platyura marginata
GAGTATTAAGGGGCGTTACAAACTCCGTACCAAAGTTATAATACCCTTCGATTAACATCATACGGGTATAAAAACTACATTATGAACGGTATTACATACGTTTAAAAAAATTATTATTACCGCCATATAAAAAGTGTATTATATGAGCTAGAAATTTACACCAATTCCCATTCCTTTGTTCCCGCATATATGTATGCTTACAGAGAGTCAGCTCTTACGTGCAAAAATATCTATGGTATCCTATAAGACTACAAAACGTTGTAGAAATGTTGGAAAAACTAAGTGTTATTGCTAATATGGTGTAAAATTGCTATTTTATGACGTCATATTTAAATTTTGAACACGTTCACTTTTAACATGTGCTACTTTCCCCCCAATAGATGTATTTTAAATGTTCATGTTTTTTGATTCTACTCCTTATGTTCATAACTTAACTATTATAATACTTTATATATGTACAATATGATGTGTATATGCATGCATTAATACCCCAGTGACACATTATACTCAAGTGTATATCAATAAAAATGACTTACGGACATTAAAACATATTGGCATTAGAATTACCACGTTTTACTGTTTAATAAACAATCCCTCATACCACACTCTAAAAAGAGAATACAATTCTCTCTCATTCGATGTTCGATATTCGATACAGAATATTTCCCCTTCAACTCAAACCCTTAACAATATTCTCCATAGAAAATTCTCTCTGTCATACTCTTAAAACCTCGAAATCGGTAAATCGCTTGAATTTTCCATTCCATAAACAAATTTTCCGCTACTCAACTCAAATAGTCGCAAAACAGGCGTCACCGGGTTCATACATGCATTTCTGCTATCGCTGTGCTTTATATGCTAAAAAAATTTTTTGTATTCAGTTTCACTTCAAATATGTTTGAGTTTGTCCATTTTCTTCTTCGTGTGCCAATGTTTGTTATTTAAATGTTTGTTCTATATCGCCAATTGCTATTTCTAAACATTTCGCGAATTTATTAAACAAAGAGTGCTTTACGCTACATACAAAACGCTTAATGTTTTTGGGTGAACCAAACATTCCCATAAAACTATGGTGCTGATGTGTGTCTGTCGGAAGAGTTCTTTATGTGTAAAAAGTTTTCAATTTAATTTTGATTGTCTGTTATTTTTTAGTACAGCCAACGAACAAACATAAATTTACTCCTCGAAATATATTTGAGAACAATCAAAGGAGCTGTTATCATAATTGTTTGAAGTGTTGTTTTATCTTAAGACGTCTTTATATATATTACATACATATATTGTAGTGTCTTATTATTATTTTGGATATACTGACTGCGAAAGATCTTTAGAAAATCAAATGGAAATTTTAACCATTAACCAACCATCAATAGAAATTGTTAGAAAGAACAAAAAGGCAACCGGAAATTACTAAGTCAAGATTTAAGAGAGATATTTACCCTTAGAATTGTTTGTCTTTTTTTTTTTAGTCAGATGTATCTCATTGTTTTGTTGTCTGCTTGGATTTGGATTGAATAAGAATAATAATTTTATGTTTCATGTCTCTTCATGTCTCTTTTGAAATTAGAAATGTAGATTTTCTCCCTATATAAGATTTCTGTACGGTAATAAGATCCAAATATATGTATATGTACATATGAGTGTAGGTGGGTATAACATTTAGAAGTAGGTAGATAGGGATGTGGTATATGGTGGAGCTGCTTTTCACATAAAACCACATAATGAAGATATATGGTTAAGACACATGGAAGTTGAATTTTTTTTACATGTTTGCTACATCAATGCGAGATCATTGCAGTGACTTTAGTGTTTGTAAAAGTGATTTATTGTGTTGTGTTTATTTTTTGTGCGTGAGGTGGCGGTGGGGTCGGTGTGGTGTGGTAAAATTTAAAATAAATAATAACATAAATCTAATAAATGTGTGAAAGGCTTACGTCTGGTTGGAATAATACGTCGTAAATAGTGTCAAGATTGTGTAAAGTGTAATTTAGGAATCATTTGTAATGTTGGCTTTGACGTACAGCAAAATAACTTAACATTATAGGAGCTTCATTTTATAAGATGATGGGATTCTTCTAAAAAGTAGTTTATTTAGTTCCTTTTTTATATATAGGGTAGTTTATTGCCATAGATATAGATAGAATGTATATGGAGATAGGGTATTTTTTCAAAAAATTAAAGTCCACCGGCTCTAATACGGGTATGCTCCGGATACCATTAGCCTATAGTGATTTGAGATATATGGGCACAAAGATTATTACACAGGAATACGACGGTACGAGAGTGGGCTAATATTCTTACAGAACTAACTGCTGCTGTAGCAATAGTGGAGATTTAGATTTAGATAGACTTGCTTAGTAACATATAAATGGAGTTTAAATTTTAATCTCCATTGAAATTGGCACGAAAATGTATTTAAAAGGATTGGAAGAGAATAAAAGTGTGCAAAAGAAAATTTAAAGATAGAAAAGCGTGTGAACCTTTCGAAAAATTTATCTCGTTTACCGCAAACATTAAAAGGTTAATATCTCTTTTTCTTTTATCGATTTCTGAAGGACTTTCGTCAATATGATATATTTGTGTGCGTTGGTTTTTAATATATTTTTAAATGTTCAAGAATTCTAAAACTATAAATCATGAAAATAAAATAACCCTTGAAAATGGGTCCTATGAGACAATATTTTCCCATACACATACAATCATACATACATATTTATGTAGGTAGAATAAGAAGTATTTTCTTTAAATAATACAAATTAACTGAAAGATTTCATTAAATATAACTCATTGAATTTTTATGAAATTTAAATTTTTTTACCTATGCTTGTATACTGTGTAGTGTATGTAGTATGTACCTATTATACTATTCCATTCCTCTCTAATCAGTAATAATTCATCCTTAACGTACAGCGTTTGTTGTCGGTACAATTAATGTACAAATGAAAAGGTACTGTATGCAAAATGTCAAGCAATATTATTCAAATTTAAATAAGAGATGCTAATGACTAACCACCCTATATATACAACATACATACAAATTGAAAATTTACACAACAATTAACAATTTATATGTTTACAGTCCCTTTGTCAATAATGTTGACTTTCAAAAATGCGTAAATTTTAATTTGATGTTTCAACATCAAAATGTAAGTGCTGGGAAATTATACGACGTCAAGTTTGTTGATGTTAAAAAGGTACAGTTAAGCCAAATGAAAAGTACAGGCATCCCTCCTATAACACGGTAGATAGGTTCTAACATAATTCCGTGTAGTATTGTAGAATTACCGTGTTATACGAGAATTTTCGCAATTTTCTTTCAATGTTATAGTAAAACTGTTCTATAGTATACCGAGTAATTCTCGTGTAATTTCCGTAAGTGAAACCGTGTTATAGGAGACCGTATTGTAGGAGAGCTACCTGTATTCCAATTCCTTTCGAATTAATTTAATATACATATATAAAAAAAAATTAAACAATCAACCACACCAAATTATTAAAATAAAAAAAACAAACAATCAATAATGGGAACATTTTCCATAAAATTAGATCCCAAAAATGAATGTTCCCATTATTAAAAAACAAAATGTACAACATTCGGTATTTTATTTTAAATTATAGCAGCATCAAAATAATAAGTTTAATGGTGGAATCGGCTTCATGAATTTAAAAACGTGTTTTTCGCTGGAAACAATGAAAAGCTCCCTCATGCTTAAAATTAATTTATTTCCGAAATCGTTTTATATTTATAAATAAATTTGTATATACCATATATGTATGTAGAATCGTCGGCCTAGAATCCAAACCACATATCAACCAATTTTTCAAAAATCTACATTTTAATCGATATCGATGTATCACGCCGTTTTCACATAGATATCGATAAAAATGTAGATTTTGGCAAAAGTGGTTGATACGTGGTTTGCATTTTAGGCCGACGATATGCATTATATACCTACATAATATTAATATTTCGGTATATAAGGAAATGTAAATAAAAATATTTATAAAAACTCAGCGATTTTGTTTGATAATATTCTGTATGTATGTACGTACATATGTATGTATTATACATATATGTATTCGAAACATGAACTGAAAATAAAAAGCACATTAGGCACATACATATATGTATGTACGCACATATGTATGTATTGATAAATAGATTACATTTGAAGAAATATTTTACTTTTTGTCTCCAACTTCATATTGGAAATAACATAAAAAAATTTAAATTTTTATTTTCACTTTTCCAATATCTACTGGCAAAAAGTTTGTGCAATTTAATTTTATGCACCAAAAAAAAAACTCTACACTACATTATAGTAATCACTAGGGCCCGTATGTATAGACAATAAAAAATAGAAAACAGACGACTAAAAAAGGCAGTTAAAAAAATGAAAAATTGACACTAAAAAAAGAAAATTAGACACTAAAAAGTGGAAAAAAGGCAGAAGAAAAATATGAAAGTACACTAAAAGAATTCAAAAGAAAGACAATTCAATGTTTAAATTTTTCCATAAAAACAAATCTACTTTTAATTACATTGTAAAATTATACATTTTCTTATATTTTCTATTGATAAATTCAGTCGATTGTCGGCTAATCAATTTTTTAAGGCGCTGAAACTTCTTTCTACATTACTTGATGTAATAGGAGCAAATTGGACAGACATAATGTCAGAGGCATTTAAAAATTCTACTTTTATGTCCTAAAAATGATTTTCGAAATCTAATCAAAATTGTTAAATATTTTTAAAATAGACACTAAATAGACAAAATAGACATTTTAGTAAAAATATAGCAAAATAGAAAAGACAATTGTTTTTGGACTCAGTATAGCATGAAACAGATTTGTACATTGTCAGAATTTTTGAATATATGGTCCCATTAAAAATAGACGATTGTCTAAACATCCGGGCCCTCGTAATCACATTATTAAATTGAGTTTTTTTTGCATGTACGAACGATATGAACAGAATCAAATGCGAATGAATAAAAATCTAATTACTTATATCTAAATACAATTGTGCATGCTTTCAACTTTCTTATTAAACTAGGAGTAATTTAAAAGTTTAAATTGAATATGAAACATTAAAAGAGATTTCCGGATATATTTTATAATGACACAATCTCGACAAAATTCTTTTGCTTATACATACATAGCTTAAAATGAAATTTTAAATACTTTTCTTGAAAGTTCGTCATTGTATTTTTATCGTGGGAATCTAAAGTTTTTCGAATTCTTGTTATATATATTGGTACTAACTTATACCAGAAGTCATAATAGCCTCATTACTTTCTATATGATTATACGTAACAGAATTTTGGAATTGGACAAGCCTGCTCTAGGGTCTAGGCAACAAAATTTAATTGACCCCTTAACCAATTCTCTAACTATATGGTATGTACATAAAACCTAATGTACTTATATATGGATTTTTTCTCTTAGCAAATCTGGTAGCTGGTAGCTCTTGATTATTATTATAAAAAAATAAATTAATGACAGAAGAAATAGAAAAAAAATACTCTTTTCCTAATTATTATGTGTCATGTCATATTAACTATAAGGATAAGAGAAAAAAAAAACCATAATTAATTTAAGTCTATCAATATTAAGTTACCTACCTGTTATTAATTTAGGAAATTATTTCGTTTATTGTATAACTTGTCATAATTTCAAAAACAGACAGTACAATATTAATAAAATTCATATTGAAAATAATTGATTGTGGTAGAAAGGTAAACAGCGTACAAACTTCCCAAAAATATATATTATTTGAGTGATTTAGCCAATACGGAATGACCATTGAATAATGAATACAATACATTCGTTATTTAACAACCTAATATAATTAATTAAACAACATAACATTTGATCAATTATGAGTAATTAATTGTGTACACTGTTGTACATACAGAATTGTTTAATAATTATTATTTAATATGTATATGTATTATGTTATGGACCATTAGTTGGTCCTCTTTTCTGAAAACTGTAACTTATGTTAATTGAGTCCCCTACCATGAGTCAGCACGATCTCCATTTTAAACTTGCGAGATGCATTATTTTACTTCTTGTCTGTGATGGGGACCCTCCATCTTAATGTTTTAGCTGTCCGTCACATAGATATAGTATACTTACTTACTGCTGTCCTGTTCTCCTGTGGGAGCATAGGACCTCCACAATTATCCGGTCCACCGAGTCGACGGCTACCCTGTGGGTTTCATCGAAGAGTCTCCCTTGATATGTAAGTGTTTGAGTATGTCAAATCCAGCCTCATTTTCGTTTTGTATGTTGGTCGATTTTTAATTGCATTTTTCGTTAATATGAAAGTTTTTTTTTCTCACGGTGTACGTATATCGACTGTTGATCTATTTTCTTACCTTTCCATGCCTGTTGCTGTTATTATTTGTGATGATTCAATTGACTATATAACTTATACACATAAAAATTAATGACTTGACGAATCAGATTCGTTTATTAATTAATTTCTATACATAAAATTACTACTTCGGTAAATTTTGTATATAACTTTTCAAAACTTTATATTATATCTCAATCTAAATTTACTTTGTTAGCGACGCTTTGAGTTTCATTTTAATAAGTTGATAAAAATACATTAATTAGACATCATTATTCTAAACCAAAATGAGTGAAGGTTATTCTCTGATAATAATTAAATACCATCCAGATCCTGTTAGAAGAGTTTTGTACTTTTTTGTTTGCATATATAGACAGCAGATTATTATAGGAAAAAAGAAAAAAGGTTCACTGTAAAAGTCAGACTATAATATTAGATAGGGGTGTCCTTTAGTAGATAAATATAGTGCGATAGGGAAAAAGAAAAAATTTAACAAAGGGAGAAAATTTAAAAGTTGAATGGAATAAAAGATGTAATAGCACAACTATAGGTACAAAGGTTTTTCATGATTGATTGATTGTTTCCGGGGAGGGGTGACTACATGTTCAGTGTTCACCAGTATCCTAGCCGTGTCGGGCCCATTGTGTGAATCCAAATAGCCTGTCATATAAAATAAACAACAAGATTCAAACCATTTGGAAAGTTATCAGATCATAAATATTACTTTTTTGTACAGTGAAACCTGTTTTTTGTGCAATTTTTTTTATGCGGTCCCTATCCACCGCACAAAAACAGGTTTGAGTATACTTCCAATTTCATTACATATTGACTTTATATTTTACTCCAAAAAGGTATATAAACTGGTAATATAAATTGACGTCCAGAGCACTCTCTCTCTCTTTCAAATATATTGCTATAACTTTTTTTTTTTGCTCTTCAACTTTTCAAACGATACTACCCATTTAATAAAAATAAAAATACTACTCTCGACTACAACAAATTCTTACTTTCCGAAAACATAAAACGGCAGCACTGATACCAACCCTTACAGATGGTCCACCAAACTGCTGAGAAATTTGATGACCTAAATTTCATTACCGTCGTTTATTATGAGGACAAGTAACATAAATTATGTCTTGAAAAATATGTCGGATTATAGCTGGGATTATTACTAAAGAGAAGAGCCAATTTACACACTTGAACAATGTTTGTTGGGATGAAAAGTTTGTGGGATTGCCGTAAAACTTTCTCAGTTAAAGTTTTATTTATAGAATTTATTATAAATAAAAAAATGTGTTAGGTATTTACCAAGTTCAGGTTATATTTTAGCACCTATTCAATTTAATTTTATTATATTAAGATTAAAACAACACACATTCAAACAATTTACTAATTTTCTCCAGAGTGAGTAAAATTTAATATCTTACAGGAACTTCAGCTATAAATTACAAAAGGAACTGAAAAAAAAACAAATATATAAAATCGAAATTATACCTACTACTAAAAACATATCTCCCAAAAGTTATAATAAAATTATATTTTGTATAATTATTGTGATTGAATCCAGAGAAAAACAAATATATTTTTCTACCCCACTTAAAGAAAAATTAATAGTAAATACCTGCACATACCTACTTAGTACGACAAAAAAAGAAAAAAAAGAAAAAAACAAAAACTAAGGACCAAATTAATTTAGGAAAAGAAAGTTAACAGAAATTTTATAGAGAAAATGTTTAGCACACCAAAATAATGTCAATTTATTTTAACGATAACGGTAATATATTTTTATTAAAATTGATGAATACGTTTTGGTACAATGGCCGAAGGGGTGGGTGAAGTACCTCAAGTTGCTTCTGTGTCTGTGATAAGTGGTGCGCCGCCAAATACCCTACCTGAAAGCGAAATGGATGCTCTATTGCTTGGCAGAACAAGGGTGAGTTAAGTAGCATTATTATGTATCTATATATGTATGTATGTGTCTCTAAACAACAATTGATTAATATGATTCCAAGATTGAGATAGAATTTAGTAACGTTTACCTTCACTATGTATGAAATAAAATCTGATCTCTGGATAATTTTGAAGGTAAGTATTATTATTTCGCTAATCTTAATAGTACTACGAAAAGTTTATGTAAATTACATTCGCACGTAAAATAATATAATTAAGATTAAGAGCATAATTTATAATATTTATATTGCTACGGCACGAGATGCTTGAATCTACACGGACGTAAACTTCTATAATGAATTGAGAACAGTTTTAATGTTTATTCTTATCAAGTATGTAATTAAACTTTATCAATCTAATAAAATAAAATAAAAATTCGATTGAGTTATTAGGCTATATCGAATGAAGTAACGATCACAAGCAATCGAATTGGGCTATTGAAATTGATAGAAAACTTAAATGTATGTACAGTATGTTACTAATGAACTTGTTCTACTAGTACATTTCTGAGAAAATGCTTCTATTTTTGTCATTTTTAATTGAATTTTTATGAAATTTTGGAAAAACCATCAATGATATACGAAATGTTAAGAGCTCTAGAAAAACTGCGGCCCGGACGAACCGGAAAATTGTGAATTATGCGTTGCATAACCGGTATACTTCTGCGCGAACAAGTTTATTGGCAACATACTGTCGTTTCAAGTTTCATATTATGTCCCAATCAAATTAAATCGAAAAAAATGTCACAGTCGATTTCCCCTAGAGGTTTTTTATGATTTTATTCTATATTTAGGTATATAATGATATAGAATATAGAAATTCGGCAAAATTCTATCATCTTATTTATCTTTACATAAATTTACACCTTTAAATTTCGTATACAAAGTATTAAATCAAATATGAGGTTGTTCATTTGACCATAAAATTAAATGAACTAATAAAGATACCGTCGCAGTTTATCACTTTAATAAAATATTTTGGTACATTATTCTTGTTTATTTGCGTAAAACGGTTATATAGCAAAGCTTTCATAATGCCATACTATAAAAAGCTTTAATAAAGCTTATTGATCAATTCCATCAAAAGCCTTAAAATAATCCCTTATATACAGTGCCTCCATATATGATGGAATATTTCATCTATTCATTGTGTAGTTACCTACATACATACATGCATACATTAGCAATACACATGTAGGTACACATCCAACTTTAAATTAAGGTTTAAACCCTTTTTATATGGCATATAATATAAAATAGGTAAAACACAAAAAATGGAAGCAATTTTGTTTTTTTTTGTTTTGGAATATATTTGTATGCTTATGGGTTTTTTATGATATGGGATATATTCAAAAAGCTATTCAATTACATCCTCTTTTGGTTGTTTTTTCGGTATAATAAATATATGATAATGAAGTCTTCTTCAAAAAATTTCTTTATTTCATTTTCGTTTTATGTAATGTGACTGTAAACACAAAATTATACTAATATTAATGTGTGTGTGAATAAAATCCATTTGGCTTTTGTTATTAGTATCGAATTCACCTGCTGGATGTTTTAATAAAGCAGTTGGAAAGGTAATTTAGAGTATTTAGACCACTGTGACCTCATCTAAAAATCGATCGTTGCTTGGAATTACCTACAGAATGATATTGAAATCGTTAGTTTGGTACTTCAATTAAATACTATCTGAACGACTTAATGAAGAATTTTTCAAGTTCAAATCAAAGCACATTCTAGAATAAATATGCTAGTAACTACCTAGTTATAATCTATTGTAGTTGACCAAATAATATCTTCTTTGTTCCCATTAATTTCACTATCGTAAACTATAGACTCTTTTCTAAGGAACGCTAAGCTAAAATAAGCTTTTAGAGATTCATTTTAAACGTCTTCATTAAATAATTAAGAAGTCTAACGAATTCTTATTTATTAAATTTGCCAAAAATGTATGTATGTATATGTATGTATGTATATGTATGTATGCATATGTAATCTTCAATCAATTATTTCTATATAAAAAAAAGACTTTTAATGTTTTCAACAAGCTTTTTTCTTTTCAAAGAGATTAAAATGGGTAATTTAATTCAACCATAAACCATTATATAAAATAGAATGCATTAATATTCCTGTGATTGATCGCTAAAAATAAAATAAAATGTTTTTCATGTCATGTTTTTCATAATCGTTTTTTGTGATTGTGTATGTATGGTATGTATTTATATGTAGGGAGTAGTAAATGAATGAACAATACACATACGGTTAGCGACCATCTATTTTAAAACCAGTAAAGGAGGAATAATTGGCTAGGCCAGTATTAGCACTTGTTTGTTATCTACGACTTTTTCCGTGGCTATTTTGTTTGTTAATTGAATACAAATAATTAAAAACCTTAAAACTGACATAAAATTGATCGCAACCCCATAAGGGTAGATCGTAGAACTTTTTGGTCTATTTAAAAAAATCTTCATTTTTTTATTATCTATCATTTTTGTCATAATTATTTTTCATAATCCAAATATTTTTCGAGTAATTGATTTCAATTGATTTAATTTCAAACGATAGCTTGACTATTTACCACCATATATAAAGGTTATGTAATGTCAAAAGCGAATTCTACAGTTCGTTCATAACAAAAGCATGTTCATATAGCTATATAGCTTTATCGCAAAAACGAAGCTCTGATGAAACAACCGTTATCTGTCTGATTTTATCTCCCTTACACCCACCGAATGGATGGCCATCGTATATCGAACACTTATATAGTTAATATATATTTACAAAAATTGGTTTAAATTTTCAAAGCTTTATAAAACCCAATCAACAATACAAACTTTAAATTCAGTTTTTTAACAATTTACACCCTTTATATTTCTTATATAGGTTAGAATTACAATTGACATAAAAAACCAACATAAAACAAAAGTTTTATCTTGTTATCCGATAAGTAGAATTTCCCAAAAGGAAAAATCAGGTGAGAAATTTATCTACAAACCTATGTAGTTATGTACAAATGTTCAATATATGTACAATTGTACATATATGTGTGTCCGGAATAGTTGATGATTTACAACTTTATATGTGTTGTTTGTCTCAAAAGTTTTAAAAATAAAAAATTCGTTCAATACATTAGTATATATACTTAT